>UCOM01000169.1:0-116052 GCA_900474385.1 Ormyrus pomaceus
AATGCGCCCGACGCGAATTTCGGCCTCTGTGCAGTGCACTGGAGATAAATGGCGGTTGGCTCTGGCTGCGATTTAAGTAGGTGGAATTGGGAGTCGTGATAGTTTTTCGAGCGGAGCTGCCGGAGCGCGTTCGCGCACGGCTACGCGCTCGATTTAGCAAAACAATTTTTGGCGAAGTCTATCATTATTGAATTGAACGAAGAAACGGGCGAAGCTTGTTCTTAAAAAAATAAAATTCCGTTACACGTAAATTGATTATAATACGTAAAAGCGAACTTTTAGAAAAATTATTACACATCTTTTAAAAACTGGCGACTTTGTAAATTTAATTATTAGGGTTAACGAATTTATGCTTTTAATTCGCTTTTTTCCGTTTATTCGTTTAACGTTTCTTCGGAAGATTAATTTTCTGGAAAGGCCAATTAAACCGTCCTGCTTGTAAATAATGGAAAAAGCACCGTAAAGCCAATAATTATCCATCAAACTTAATAAGTAACGTTGTTTTTTTTCAGCGAAGCTCTTACGCCACCGCGTAACGATTATGCATATAGGAACACATAGAGACTCGTTGCTCAATGAGTCACCTGAAAATCGCTTTTGATAACAAATCACACCTGGAGCGGAG
Organism: Ormyrus pomaceus; assembly: GCA_900474385.1. NCBI lineage: Eukaryota > Metazoa > Arthropoda > Insecta > Hymenoptera > Ormyridae > Ormyrus > Ormyrus pomaceus. The sequence goes on from UCOM01000169.1 coordinate 626, forward strand.
TTACATTCTCGACTTGTCACTGCGGCTCGATGAAGAAAAAAAAAAATTAATGTCAGGCTGCAAAGATGAGTTTTTTTCCTTGAAATCATTTGCACGGTGAGTTTTTCAAATCGATGTGCGACTCTTTCGGTCGGTGGAAAAAAAAAACGCGGCATGCAGTATACCCGTTTAATTTTTTATCCGCGAACTCGGAGGATAATTATTAAGCGTTGTATAATAATCGATGAAGTTTAGAATAATTTGAAAGGCGGTCGTTTTTCATTTCATAATCCGCCGGCCGGTAGAAAGTATCTTAGACTTGGCAAGCTCATTATTTCAGTGTATAATACACTATTTTATACGCGATCGCTAAATTTAATGTTTTGAAAATATTCCGGAAAAGATCGAGATTGAAATTCTCTAATTTCGACATTCGTTAAATATAGATTAAATTTCAAGTTTCTGCAATGAAACTAAAGAGTTATTAAGTATATTTATCTTTTGACCTTTAGAATTCAAAATTCAATTTGTTTATTTTCTCGACGTTTTGGGCACCTTCCTCGTGACCCTCTTTGGGAATAATTTACACAAAACACTATTATTCACTTCCATGTGGGTAAATAGGTTGTCCATTTTTTACGCCTCAATGTGATATTTTTCTACTCAATTATTTTTAATCTAACAAAAATATATAAAAGAATTCCCCAACATAAATCATTCCTCCTTCAAGTATCTATAAAAAGATCACTGAAAATCCATAAAACCAAAGCAGCCGGATTAAATAACAACCCAGTATCTTCCTCGAAACTCGGCCGAACCCACACCCATCAAGACTTTTCCGAGCCACGCAGCTCCTCCTCCCTTCCCCTCTCCCCCCCGGCCCCTCAATCGGGCGGCTCCATCTCCTCTCCGCGGCTCCTCTCAGCTGAATGGAAGCGCGGCGCAGCTCTCGGATATTTTAATAAGGGGGAGTCTATAAACGTCGTCGAAAACACGAAGCATCGCGTGCGCCGCTCCGCTCGGCCGGTGCAGCTGCCCCGGACGATCCGCACGCGAACCGCGAAAATCTCTCTCTCTCTCTCTCTCTCGGACGTCGCGGGAATCTGGAAGCCCGATTTGCGGCACTTTGTCGTTCGGCTTCGACATGTTGTCACGGGGGTTTCGAAACGATTGTTTGCGTTTGCAGCGCGCTTCTGCGCCGAGTTTTTCTATGTAGTTTACGTAAGCCGCCGCTCTAATCGTCACACCTCCGTTAATGATTCCTCCATTGTTTGCAGTTAAGTGCCGCAGTTAAAAAGCGGTTTTTTTTTTATCTAATCGCGTTATAATATTTCACATGGGTGTACATAAATTTGCAAATCTTTAGCATTGATTCGAACCGGCAATAGGAGAAATAATTTACGTCCGCATTATCCTTTTCTCTCCGCGGCGGCACACAATGCGGGGAGATGCCAATTATCGTTGGTCATCAATTATTTGGGACAGCATTAATGCGCCGGGAAAAAGAGATAAAAACGCGCGCCTATTAACTATGACAAAAAGGTGCAAGCGCTCGAAAGGAAGTCGCAAAATTGTACACACTGTGTTCGACGGCTGGAAACGGCCACTTTCGAAAACTTGTTTTGTTAACAAATTGAAAAATAATTTATTTACCTTTTTGCGCGCGAAAGCCGTTTTTCCAATACAAAAGTATGTCAACACGGCTCGCCGAGTCGTTACGCCGAAAGCTGCACTTATAACGTTTCAAAATGAATATGTGCGCCGTGTGCATTGCCGTATACGCATTCACCGATTTCCATTGTTTACCCGCGACTCCGTGAATAAAGAAACCGTGCATATATAAAGAGAGAAGCAGGGCCCGAGCTCTCCTCCGCCCGAGAAAAGGGCCCATTCATCCGTAAAGCCCGCAAGAATATCCCCCCGAGAAAAGCAAGAGCGAGCCTCTCTCTCTCTCTCTCGAAAAGCAAAAGAATCCCCGGGCAGCTCGAGGTCCTTGGAAGTGTATATACGCGCTCGGAATAACAGGTAGTTCATGCAGCCTCCTAATTTTAATTTTCCTGCTCTCCGCCATTCTCCCTCTCCCGGCGCTCGCCGCCGCCGCCGCCGCCGCCGCCGCCGCTGCGCCGAGAGTAAACGAGAGAGGCGAAGCGAGAAAAATACACGTATATAGGAAGAGAGCCGAGAGAGGAACACGAGAGGGAGAGAGAGAGAGTGAGAGAGAGGCCGCCGTCGCGCCGACGTCCGACGGCGCCGGGCCTGCGATCGTGTGGGCCTCTCTCGGGCGCCACGCTGCCGCGACTAGCAGTCCCCGAGTGCTGCAAGCCCCTCTCTCTCTCTCTCTCTCTCTCTCTGCCCACTTCCTTTGCTCTCTGCTGCTGATGCTGATGCTGCTGCTGCTGCTGCTGCAGTTTCCGGCCGGTTTTTTTCGCCGATCCTCATTGTTTATCGGCGCGTTTTTTTGGATATGCCGCGCTTTTCTCGGGTAGAATGCGTAAATCGCGCCGGCCGAAGGGGTTACTGCGCGAGAGAGAAAGAGAGAGAGAGCAAAAATTATCGACGGCTATTGTGAGTGCTTCGCGAGATGTATGCGAATAATTAGGCGCAAGATGCGCCGAGGGAGAGACGACTAAGACTCGTTTAATATTAATGACGGAGATCGGTACTTCGGAGGCGGGCTTTTTTATGGGCCGTTATACCGTTACTGGCGACAAAGGCGTCAAGTTCGTTAAATCGGTCTGCGGACTTTTTTTTTCGGAAGAAATTTGACGTACCGAAAGTGGGTCTTTTTAGATTGGAGGTCATGAATGCTTAAAAGTAATTAAAAATTGCAGTCTTTATTTGGAAAGCATTCATCAGTGTAACATTGCAACAGAGAATGTCGCTGCAGTCTTTTACTTGCATTGAAATTGCTTGATTTGAATAAATCTGTAGCTCGACAGCTCGCCTAACTGGACTAAGAGAAAATAATATTATTTGACGTTAAGAAAAACCTTCTAGGAAGCTACAAAAACGGCAACTTCCAAAAACCCATATTCCATCATCGAAAAAAACCCAATCGAAACCCTCTCCCGGTCAGTCTCCCAAGTGGCTTAGCTTTCCCAAGCGCCGCGTCCGCCGCGAATCCTGCGTGCTCGGACTCGCAACCAGCCGATACTTGGCAGCTGGCGATTCCTGCTCTCTCTCTCTCTCTCTCGGATACAAAGAAAAATCGCTCGCCGCTAATTAGCCCGCGCGGTTTTCCCACGGGCGGTCAGGTCGCGCTGCGCGCGCGCGAATTTCCACGTTCCGCGATCGGCGATGCGGCGCGCGTCCGCGCGAGAGAGCCGCGCGCGGCAAAACCGAGACTCGCGGAATCCCGACGCCGCGGCGCCTCCTCGGCATCGCCGCCACCGCGAGAAACGGGATCGAGTGCTTCGGGGAACAGATCTCCGCGGCGAGGCTGAGTGCCCGATTCGAGCGAGCGATGCGCGCGGCCTTTTGCGAAGCTCGCGAGCAGACACCGATGTTGCGCTCGCGATGGATTTTTAAGCGAGCTCGAGGGGGGGTTTTGATTCGTGTTCAATAACTGGGGTAATAGATTTAGATTTCGGTAGGGGATTACATTAAAAACGAATTATTTGTTTTTTCGTCGTATGAATAAGTAACGTAATTGAGTATTGATTTATGTAAAAGTTGCAAGTTATAAGGCAGATAGCAAAAATAATTTTTGCTTTTATCGGTGAAAGCTGTAACTGTAAAGTGATTTTTATTCAATCAACTTTTTGGGTTGAAAGCTTGTTTACTTCGTTTTGCCTATACATGTATTGCATACGAAACTTTTAATTTTTTCAGTTGTTCCATTAAAGTCTGATACGTCTGATTTTTACGAATATCTTGTCATAAATTATTTTCTCAATCCTTACACTTTTCAAACTTAATCAATTACTTTTCTCATACATGATGTATAAATCTCGTCTACAAATGCTTCCAGCTTCCAACAACGTTCCCTCGATTTCGCTTTCAAGCGAAACTCCTCTCCCAATAAAAACCAGCAGCTCCTCGGCTCGCTCACCGAGCTAATAAAACCATTACTCATCCCTAAAAAAAAAAAAAGAAATCTCATCCAGACACTCGTCGAAGCGAGCAGCTCTAACGATCCGCCTGGCGATCTATTCCCGCTGCACGTGAGAGCAGACGCTCTCGCCTCGAGCCTCCGGGCGCTAATGCAAATTCGCCCCGATTGATTTCCGATAGCGGCGTCGGCGGCGGCGTCGGCGGCGCGAGATATCTCGCTATAACGCGCCGCGAAATCCGTCAATTTAGCAATTGCGCGTCGCGGCCGCGTGCGCTCTCGTTGCCCGTTATATTTTTAGAGATGATCCCCGAGAGAGAGAGAGAGAGAGAGAGAGAGAGGCGAGAAGCATATATGCGAGAGACGCGGAGATCGGGAGCGAGAGGTTCGAGGGCTCGTTATCGGGCGGCGGGCATCGCCGAAGGAGGTAACGAGGTGGCTTCGAGAGGCGGATCTGCTTTTGGGATGGATTCAAGGCTGGGGTAATGATGCAACGGACGCCGACGCGCGGCAAACTCTTTGCTATTTCGGATGTTTTCTTCAGAATCGACCGTCTAGAATTAACGTTCGGTTTTGCTTGGAGGACTCTAGAATCTGATAAGAGCTTGAAATAGTATATAAGAGTAGCGAGACGAATCAATTAAGACCGGGAGTCCGTATATCGAGTGTTAGATAACGGGTTGTTTTTTTTTAAATGTTTACTGAAAATGAGGCTTTTTCCCGAGTAGAGATTTGCTTATGTTAATTGCTGCTACTTTCTACGTCGATGTGTTGATAGTTTCTTCTACTTGATATTGCGTTGAAATAAAAAATGCCTGAAATTCAAATTGATACATTAAAGTTTGATAGGTTTATCGATAACTGCACTTTCGATAACAGAGTTGTCCGCGTTTTTTGTACAAACGCACCCGACAGTTTTACTTTGGATGCTATATATACAGTTATGAGTAAGCAAAAAAAAAAGACTGAAACTTCCTATATTTAGTATAATTTTTTGCTCAAGAACTAAACATTTTAAGCCATCCCATTTATTTACGTCGCTGAATTAACATTTTCAGCCGGCTTTAGAAGTAGAACATCTGTATAAATATCATCCGTCAATGTGTCTTGCTTACGCTCAGTTCAATCGATACGGCATCTTACACGTTTTACGTAAAATTCTTATATAAAGTAAAGTTTGCATCACCGAAGCCTGCTACATTTTACATCTTCACGTTCCATTTATTCAAACAAATTAAAAAATTAGATTTCTAATAACGACTTAGTGTAAGTATAAATGTTAAATGAAATATGACGACTGCTGGGTTTTTTATACCACTTAATGTTTACCAGTTTTTCATTCTGCCTACGCCTGCATTAGTAGATTTGATAAACGGTTGAATTATCGCGGAAAGCAAAAGTAAAACCTCCCGACGAATTCCCTCCGAAATTTATCACCGGCGTGTATAAATTTTATTTTACATTTTATTCGGAGGACGCTTTTACTTATATTAAACGTTAATGCCTCTCCGGCAAAATGAAATTTCCCGCTCGGCGAAGCCCACGTATCCCATAAAACGAAACGAGTCAGCTTATAAACGCCGAAAAGCGAAAAAGAAGCGGGTCAATCCTAAAAATTTTCCCATCTCTCCCATCATCAGGCAGCGGAGCGTAAACACGCTCCCAGCCTGTATAAAAAGGGCCGGAGAAGCGTCGCATTCCAAGCCGGAACTGACAATCGAGAAAATTATAGCCACTAAACGACTACTGGTCTCTCTCTCTCTCTCTCTCCCTCGCTCTCTCGGCTCCGAATCGAGAAGCTGGCCGCGGCGCGCCGCTATCGCGTGTACGATCGCGCCGGGCCGTCGCTCGCGAGGAGCGCTTTAATTAGCGGTAACGGCGAGGCGGCTACCGGGATTTCGAAAACGCCCGATGATGCCTCTTTCGAAAAGTCTTCTTGCGCGTAAATATATAAGTGGGCCTATCTCGACTGAGAGACGCATACGTGGTTGCGACCAAATTGAAGGGTCCCGGTGGGGTTGCTTTGGAAAGCTCGAGGGCTGGATTTTTGGGGAAAGATGCGAATTTGATGGTGTTTGACAATTTAAAATCTGTTTTTAATCATAATGATTTGGTTTGATTTTGTTCTTATACGGTAAATTTCATACTTAAACTACTGCCAATCGCAATTATTCAAGTTTCAAGATTCAAAATTTTGTCATTAACGCGGCAGTTTTTTTATTTTACTTTTTTTCTCCGACAAACATTAATAGCGATTTTGAAATCTTTCGATCTGCTGTATTAAACATTGATTATTAAGTAATGATTAATTCTAGAAATGAAACAGTACTTGCTAAAGCGCGCATATTGCCAATTGAAAATGATTGAAAAGGTTGTACGAGGTGCTGAGGGGATTAGGTGAAGGTGATAAGATTGATTAGCTGAAACAGGTAAAGCTAGAAGTTGATGCAAAAGTGGATATTTTCCATCAAAGACATTTGCGCAATGCAGATGTATAGGATTAGTTATAAAACGATCGAAGATATTAATGATCGCGAAGAAAAAGTCGACGTTCGAATATAAACACTTTTTTGAATCTGATAAATGTTTTCAACTTCTTTTTTTTTTTAAATGTTAATGTACCTTCGAGGCAGTTTGTAATGTATCTGGGTAAAACCTTGCAAAAAGGCTAAGAGATCGTTCAACTTGTTTGCGAATATGTTTCATTAAACTTGTAAGAATATTTTCTTTAAGCTACAATTATAGGCCGAGCTATATAATTAAGTAACTTTTTAAGATACAATGATTATTTAAATGCAAAAAAAATGTTCTACCAAGTATACTATTACCATTTGCATACTAAATACCTCTGTTATTACGATTTTTCTTAAAACTTTAATTTTTCAGAAAACAAAGGTCGGTTTACTCAAAAAAAAACTTCTCGCGAAGCGTGTTTATAATTGATAAGCGGTTTTTCAACCAAATTGATTGATAACATTTTTAGAACTTTTTGATTCAGTGCTTTAGGAAAAAGATTATTCGAAACTTTATTCGAAAAAAAAGGAATAAAAAGTGGTTAATCTTATAAACGTTTTATTATATGAGATTACTTGTTTAAAACTTTGAATCAAAATTAATAATAATAGCGGATTTTCGTTCGAGAAATTCGAAAACCTTGTGTTCGACAGAAAGGATACGAGACTCACGTAAGAATCTCAATTTCTAAAAATACATCTAGTTTCCGAACAATATTACATATAATGCCAGAATTAATGTGCATAATTATTTAAATTACAATGTCAAAATAATTTAGTGTCAAAAAAACTTTCCTGATAGTCAAAATGCTCGCGAAGGGGGCATTAATCATTCACAAAACTTTAAAATTTAAAATTGATCAACGAATAAAGTCTTGAACGAAAAAAAAGAAACAATAAGAGTTTCCTTCTTCGTCATTGTACCCCTGAAATCTAAAATTTCAATAAAAGCAGACCCGTCGATTCCAATGAAGCCGATAGGATAAAACGCCGCTTAAATTAGGCATTTTCCCCGCACCTCCCGTGAATAAAATTCTTTAATCGAGCCAAAAATCCATAAATCCCGGAAAACACGGCCCCGCGACAGCGACGATAATTAAGCGCGACGTCGAGTTCGTTCGGCCAAAACGTAAATCGCCGACCGCAGCTGCACGAGGCGACGGTTACAAAACAGCGAATTAGCATGACGAGCCCAAATGTGGCCGAATCAACTGACCCTTCCCTCTCTCTCTCTCTCTCTTTCTCTCAATAAAAAGGCTCTCCCCGCGGTCAGCTCACAAATCGAACTTTGAAATATGCTCGGCCGCTCGCGGTGGCTTACAAATCTTTCCGCTCGAGAATATAATATGATACAGCTGGCTTCGGCTTTTGCTAATTGTTCTTTTTTCGCAGGCCATAAATAATAAGCGTCGAGGCCGCTCCTCGGCTGCTCCGTATAGACGGAGCCGAGAGCGGGAATAGAGAAAGCCGTGCAGGTTCTCGTGGTTTGGTTAAAAGGAATTAGCAGAAAGGATGTCGGTAATAATGGTAAAAAATAAAATGCATCCTAGTTGAAAGAGGACGTACAAATAAAGGTAAGAAAAATGCATTTTTTTTTTACAAGAAGCTGAATATATATCATTGCGTCCCTGTAAAAGCAACTTATCAGTATCTAAAACTGCATTTTGAAAACTTTGTTTCAAAGAAATAGCACGCTTTGTGCAATAATTTGCGACGACTGACGTTTTTGCAAGAAAGACGAACGAGCTCCATATTTTCCGAGTGATTTGTGGCGCAGCTGCATTTGGGACGTTTGATTTGAAATGGAATCGTTCCGAGATAATGAAGACGAGTGGAGGTTGTCGCTGCTGGCGGAAGGTCCAATTGCACCGTTAGTTCGGATTAGCGCGTGAATATACACGCGGCTGGGGAAATTGATGCCGCTGCACAGCGGGCTGCTCGGGGATGGTAATTTTCGACTCTCGGTTATATTGGCGAGTCAATCATTCCTTGAATCGCTCGAAATTTCTCGCGTTCGAAAAGGAACGTTCGTCGATTCTTTTGGCTTGAATTTTTTAAAATTATTTCTAGCGGGAAGACAGATTGTAAGGTTTGTTTTTCATGTTTCAGTAAACAAAGAGAATACCGAGCGGTGCAGCGCGGAGAGCTGTTGGTGGTAAAAAGAATTCCGTAATGGGTTTAACCTATTAACTGAAAAATAAAAGCTAAGATTAGAGTTCAACGTGTCTTTATGAAGCGCCCTATTATTACGAAGATTATAGTGTATTTGCCTTTCCTGAAATAAATTGTTAAACAGTTCGAATGAATGGAATTATTCGTAATTCTTTACGTAAAACGATTGTATCCGAGACAAGGTAGAGACTCAAAAGTTCATAAATAAATACGTAAATTAACTTATTTCTTCCTTAGCCTATCAAACATTCTTGCTTTCCAACGTCGTCGTTCTCCAACACGACGACACCGCTTAATTAATAAATTAGCCAAACAAACCGTCGACCAACCTTACGACCCCATCTTTCGACTCGGAAAAAGCGCAGAGAGCCGCGAGAAAGTCCGAGTTGTCAACGTGTCGCGATTCCTCCATAATTCATCCGCTTAAACATCGCGCGTCGGATCGAAAGCGCGCGATTCTCCATCGGCGCGCGGCGCGTCAAAGATCTCGCGGCGGCGGCGGCGGCGGCGGCGCGGGTTCGTGGGTGGCGATTTCACATTCCAATAAAGCGCTTTAATGAGCGGATTTTATAGGTTTCATTCCGCGCGCGGATGAATTACGGCCGCGAACTGCGCGTGCGCCGCGCCTGGCGAGGGAACGAAAAGAAGAACGGTTCCTGGATGCGGACGGATAGGCCTAGGACTCTGCGCGGGTAAATTTATTATTTTACGGTCACGATCGTTGATTGTTGGATGCCGGCGAGGTTTCGTGTCGTTGTAAAGTTGTATAGCGAAGGAATTGCCGAGTTGTAAGTTCGCACTTTTCGTTTGTTTTACTTGTAAAATTCATTCGGATTTTTGGATTGCTTTATTTTTAGACGCTTACTGTATCTCTGTTTTGCTTATAATCCAAATTGATGGGTCTGGAGTAGTGATCGCTGACCAGATACATCTTTCATTCATTCGTTCGTTCATTTGAATTGTATTGTCCATTAATATTCGTATATTCGTTGGAGCTGTCGCTGATTTTGCATTTTGCATAAAAAAAAGAAGCCTCGGAATCCGTAATGAAAGTCTAATAACGGCAGACGCAAATGTATACAAAGAAGTTTCGAATGACCTGTCGGAATTAACATTTTTATACATTTTAAGGATTAGCTCCTTTATTATTAAAATTAATTTGCTCAACATGATAGAATTTTAATTCTGAATTCGCGGTAAGCCGTATAAAATTATCTCCTCTTTTGTGAAGGATTAAGAAGAATTAAAGTTTCCGTGAAGTCAATTATCTAATTATCTCCGTGAAATTAGATTTCTACCTTCATCAATCGTAAAAATAATCCTTTATACTCGAAACTAAAATATGACAAAACACCACTTCAGTTTACGTGACGTACTAGAGAAAACTTGTGTATCTCCAGTCAGCTTCCTTAAAACTATTACGTCACGAAAATTATACCACTACGCGAAATGAATAATAAATATATAATTCTCCGAATAGATCTTTTCACGAGCGAAGCTTACGTCCAGTTCCACATCCCGAGGAAACATAATTTTTGCCCGCTCCCAAACCTCCGCTTCATTAACAGCCCCGAGACATTCTCCACGAAACCTTGCTTTCCGTCCCGCCGCGTCTCTCTCCCCAAACTTCGAGAAAAGTAATTCCGCGCAGGTAACGCAAACGTGCGCGCGCGGTCGCGCGCGCCTCCCAAAAAAAGCCGTTAAGGATCTCCCGAAATCCCGAGAGCCAGCGCAAACAAGGCCCTCGCGGCGGCGGCGGCAGCAGCGGCCGCTTAGCGCGATCTAAGTCTCTTATTTCGCATTCCTCGCGCGTCGTGTCCGTCCGAAAAAAGGTCACCCTCGACCGCGGAGCACCGAAAGAAAACGAACAAAAAAAGAAAAAGAAAGAAAGAGAGAAAGAAGGAAGAACCGCGTCTCCTCGTTACCCGACAGCTCTCTGGAAGCTGGCGCGAGAGAGGCGTCGGCCTGGCGGCGTCTTACGTCAGGCTCTCCTTCTCGCGGCGCGAGAGAACTTTTAAGCCTCTCGGCGCTCATTACGCCCGAGTAATTTTGGCGCCTCCGAGATTTCGCGACGCGCGCTTATATATGTATATATACGTGTATATACGCTCATATCGTCAGGTGAGCAGCAGCCGCCGCCGACTGCCGGCGACGACGACGAGGCGGCTGACCGCTTTTTGCTCGACGACTGGCGTCTGAGAGACGCAAGGCTAGGAGTAGCTGCTAGGCTCTGTTTTTCTTCGCGGATTTCGAGCCTAGAAAGGCCTGGAATTCGTCGGCCGCGATCGCCTCGCATTGTAAGCCGATCTGGTAATTGGACGAGGTATATACGGTGCGAGCGGAATTTAATCGCGTCCGAGAGCTGCTTGGCGCTGGATTTCCGATGATTTTCTCCGCGGATGATATGTGGACGGGCGAGTCGCTGGAGTCTCGTACTGATTGTTGACGATTAGAGAGATTGATGCGATTAGGCGAAAAAGTGCGCGGACGAACGTTATTGCCGATCTCAATTCCGCAAACGACTTTATTTCTGCGCGGGAAGAAACGCCCGATGAACATTCATGCTTTACTTATGCCAAGTATTTTGAAATTCATACGCGGGGATTAGAAAGTTCGTATATACTTTTTTCTACAAAGTCTTGTACATATATATTGAGTGAAAAATTTATAGAACAAACATCAATTTCTTCAATTTCGGAACGTGCCTTATCAAACCTCAATCTATATAACATGACGAAATAACCGGATCTAACGTTATCGATATCTCGGTGCATTTTTGAAATTGCAACATTTCATTCACGAAATTGATATCGTAGATGCTTAACAGCTCCACCCGATTAGCTCGTTATCTCGTTAATAGCATATTTTAGACGTTTAATTTTTTTTCCCGCATCGGTTCTCGCGCGCGGCAAAGCCGCGATTACGCAAACGGCTTCGGTACAAAATGTATATATCCGAAAGCCGGGAAAAACTCCATATATACCCGCAGCTATATGCTCTTTACCGCGAAAGCCGAACGTCGAGAGCGCGGCGCGATTATTATAACTAGCCGGCGGCGCGAGGAAAAAGAAAAACAGTTAAACAGCAGTCCTCGACATGACGTTTACTCATTTATAATTAGCCGTCGCGGACACTTGAATTACTCCGTTAACTTTATTTATTTGCCGATAAATATCGAGGCGCCGTGTTCTCCGCGCGGAAAAATGACAAGCACGCGACGTCCCACCCATGACGCACACAGCAGCAGCAGCCCTCTCCCTCTCTCGTGTAAGTCAATTGGAGGCGCGCGGCGCGTACATTCGAATCCAGCGAGCTGGACGCTAAGCGCGAGATTATCGTCTCGCGCGAAAACCGGCCTTTTGACTTCCTGCAGCCGAGCCGGTGTAATTATCGGCGATTCGCGGCTTCTCCGTATAACGTTTGACTGACTGACTGAGTTTTCGGCGAGTCGCGAGGAGGCCTCGCTTCGTATCTCGGGGGGCCGCTCGAAATTACAAGCCCAGGCGCCGATCGATTTGTCTTTTTCGTCCCTTTTCTCGGGGCTTCCTCCTTCTCGTGTTCCTCGGGAGGCCCCTTTTTTTTGCTCGCCTCCGCCGTGCGATGCGCAGCTCCGTGTATTTTTATCGCTGCGAGCGGGGAGCCGATCGTGCTAATGTCGCTAAGCATTAAAGTCTTCCTTTCGAACGCGGACGCGGGTGTGCGTTCGTTCGATTGCGGGGCTGCTCGCGGCTTACGGAGCTCTCGATAAATTTAACGAGAGGCGGAGGGGCAGCTTCGTCGATTCGAGGTGTTTTTTTTTTCTCGACATTGTTGCATTTCGGAGTTATTTATTTGGGCTTTTATGAGCTCTTGACTGGTTTAGATAATTTTAGATAGCGGGAATAACGTGCGAAATGATTTTACATTCGTCGTAATGCAGACGTATGAGCTACATAAATTATTCAAAACCTAAAAGGTGACGGTTGCGCAATAAATTTTCGAAGTTGTACGTTATATCTTTCAAGACCGCTTTCAAGACTCGCCGCGCGCAAATTTTCTCAATTAAATCAAACGCGCAGGACATTAAAGTACTTCGAAACGTAACAATTTTCAATTATAAATAATGCATAAGCGCTGAAGTAATCGACACATCATCGACGGCGCGCATAAAACCCGCGGCGTACGTAAGAAAAACGAGAGAGAGAGAGAGAGAGAGAGAGAGAAGGCACAGAGAAGTTTCGAAAGACCAAATCGTCTTGAAAACGACGCAATAAAGCCATGCAACGTTTTCAAAACTTATTTTTATTACGGTTTTTAAACGGCCGTAACCGATCGTTTAATTGCCCGTCGTTAACCCAATAACGCATCGCGCGAGAGGAGAGCCGTGCGCGCGCGCGCGCAATTTCAATATTCATAATCTAAACGGCTCGGTATAAATATATTTTATAGCGCCAGATATAGATTAGCCGTCCAAAGATTTCTTTCTTAATATAGACGTACGCGAAACTCGACGACGCCGCCGCCGCCGCCGCCGCCGCGGTGAATTTTAACATCGACGTAAAGGCGATAATTCATTAGCAGTCCGTTGACTCTTCGCGCGCGGCGGCGGCGGCGGCTGCGGCGAATTGCCGCAATTTTCCCGAGCTGCTGCGTTCGCAAGTGAGAATTCAATCTAATTTAACGGCCGTTTCGGTCTCTTGATATTAGCTGGGTTTTTCTTTTGATTTTTGCGAGATGCATGAATCGGCTTGGATGCGAGTGTAAGCGGCTAATAAATTATTTTACGAACTAAGTTTTCCTCGTTAACGTCGCCGCGTACTACGATTCTAAATGTTTTAATGCCAGTTTATTAAACTCAACATTAAATTGTATTTTTCCATATACTTTTAGCTCGGATTAATAATTTTATAACGATTAGTTTTGTACGTAATATCAAAACGTTTTTCAATGACGAATCGAAGCTCCAGATTAATTTCGCTTAGTGATTTCGAACCCAATTCATAATTCTTCCGAAACATCGTCGAGCAATTCGGCTCCGATCCTAGAAGAAAGGCAATTATATAGAAGAAAAAGGAAAAAATCGCTCGCACCGCCGGGAAAAAGGAAGAGAATTAATAAATCCAGCTCTCGCAATTAAACGAAAACCCGAGGCCGCATATAAATCTCACCTCTCTCCGCGTCCTTAGGAAGACAAAAAAAAGAAGGAGGGAAGCCGGGCGACGAAATCGGCCTCCTCGAGCCCCTTGGCTCCTTTATACGAATCTCCGCTGCTCACGCAGAGGCAATTATAAATCCGAAAATGAGAAATAAATTCTGCGCGCAAAATCAGATTAGACCCTCTCTCGCTCCTCTCCTCTCCGCATTCGCGCGTACCGCACCGCACCTCCGGCAGAGAGAGAGGAGAACGGAATAAGATGGACAGCCGCGATACAGCCGGATGTGTGTAGGAGCACGTGTGCGAGAGAGAGAGAGAGAGAGAACGAGAGGACAGTCGACTTGAAGCCTGCGCCCGCGGAGCCTCCAATCGCGAGCGGGGATCTCTCGCGCGCGAGGACGAAGCTTATAAGCGCATGCTTATATACGTGCGAGAGGGCTGCGCAGACCGACGGGAGGTACCGCGCTGGGCTTATTTAATAAGGCCTATCGGACGGACGGAAGAGTTCTTTCTTGAATTGAAATGATAATACGGGGAATGGCCGGCTGAGTCTTTGAATTTGCGTTTTGAAGGCGGGAGGTTCGATTATTTTGATTATTTGAACGAGCTCTTTATAATTAAACAGCCAAAACGCGTTTGCCAAATGAAGCTAAACGGTGAATATAATTTTTGTTGTTTTCATTAAAAACTTGGCTTTCGAATCATTGGAAGAGTAAATGATTTATCAAGCGATTCTTGATTGCATTCAAAAACTCGCATTCCCTTGACTTCAAAGAGCCATTGAATCGATTTTTCATAGTTAACAAACGGCGATCCAGCCCGCTCCCCCGGCGCGCCTCTCCTCTTCAATTCCCACAAAGAGGCCCCAAGATCCAGAAAAGGAGTCCCCCAGTCACCCCCGGCAAAAAAAGCTCCATCAGTCGCTTTCAGCGAGAAAAATCGACCGCCACGAGGCGCGCAGAAGAAACGCAGAGAGAGAGAGAGAGAGTCGACTTAGAAGCGGGAGCAGAGCTGCAGGAGGAAAAAAGAAGACGGAGGGACGTGAAGGGGCCCGCGGCGAGGGCCCGTTTCGTCCGACGCCAGGAAGGCGCGACAATAGCCGCGCGCGAGGCATTTCTCTCTCGCTCTCGCACACACTCGCCAACATATACATGCATACACGTGTACCCGAACCGGATTTCGGGATTAAATCCGAGAGGGCCTCTCTTCCCTCTCTCTCTCTCTCTCTCCTCTTTAATCCTTTTGCCGGGGGCCCGTCGCTCCGTCCTCCTCGATTCTCTTTGATCGAGGGCTCGCTTTTTCTACGAACCCGAGAGCGGAGAGAGAGAGCGGGCTTTCATGCCCAGAAACCGAGGAGGAGGCGAGAAAAAAAGCCGTGGAAGGTGCCGGCGGCCGAGAGAGAAAGAGAGAAGCGGGAGAAAGAGAGAAGAAACACGACAATGGGCACGAGAGGTGTGCGCCTCCGCGCAGCCTTGCACGTGGCCGGGCGGCGCGGAGGCCGGCAGTTCCCTGAATTCGGGGAGAGGAGAGACCCTCGGACCCTTTTCCAGAACTCCGGAGCCAGGTGTCAATGGATCAACGCGCTCGATTAAAAGATTAATGGATTCTGATAGGAGCCTTTCGAGCAGTACCTGTATCATTAGAACGCAAAGGATTCGGGCGAGGATGAAAATTCTTTGTAACAAAAATTAAATATAAGCCGAGAGAGAGGTCGAGAGCGGGTCATGTGCACACTTTTTTTTCTTTGGCTTCGACGCCGGTGCATAACATTATCATCGATCGGACGTCAAGACCAGAATTTATGCAGGATTTAAGCGGAATTTTCAACTGTAATGCAAATCCCACTTTATGCCTCGTATCAAGATTTCTTCGAAACGACGACGTATTATCGTGATTTTTGATCCGCGGCCCGAAAGGAATCCCGATAACGCTCCGAGCCGAGCATTCTTATTAAACATCTACACCCCATAAATATTTAAGCGACAAATTATCGTCCGCATCTCCGTCGATTTTTTATTTCCATTAAACGCGCGATATTCAAACTTTATCGCCGTCGGCCCATCTTAAGTGCCAAAAAATGAAGATCTTATATAAAAGAACGGCGCGCTTCTCGTCATTATTGTATCTCAACCGCGATTCCCGAAAACCAGAGAGCCTAAAGGGCCCGCGGAGGAAAAGCAGCCGTTTAAAGGGAAAAACGAGGGCCGACCCGCGTCGAAAGAGGAGGCTCCCCCCAAAAAAAGCAGAAAATCCCGTCGGGGGGGCGGGGCTGCCTTCGAGAATCCACGTAAAGCGCTCGGAAATTAGAAGTATATTTCACCCGTATAAGAAAAGGAGGGAATCCCCTCGGCTCCGAAATGCCCATTCGTCGGGGGCCCTACATAACGCGCCGTGGCCTCCCGAGAGAGGCGGACGTTTTTTTCCTCTCTCTCTCCGAGGAGCCACTACGCCGCAACCCCCCTTATTTTCCATTCGGCGCTGCGCGCGAGCCGAGAGCCGACCGCGAGGATGAGAACTTCCAGGGCCGTATTTCTGTGTGATGCTCTCGGACGTTTTCGGAGAGGGAAAACTCGTTTTACTCCGGAAAATTTATTGCTGCGTTCAAACGTCTGATGTAGTTTGTTCCGTTCTTTGTCTTTGGGTCTCTACCGATTCTACTGATTTACTAATCTAATATTCTCATTTCTTTATTCAATCGCATACGGAATCTTCAAAATTATTCACTTAATCATAATCAAAGCATAAAACGTTTTGTTTTCAAGAAAAGCAACATGACCGGCGATCGGAGCGATATATATTTATATCAGTCAGCCGCGCCAGCTAATCAAATCACCGTCGAAAAGACGGACGACGTCCGCAAAAACCTGAACTCCCACGTATCCCCCGCGTCCTCCAAAAGAGCGCGCGGCGCCCAAAGAAAATATCCTCTCTCGCAGCCTCCTCCTCCGAACGAAAATATTATTCGAGCCCCGATCCCACTCGAGAGGAGATCTCTCTCGCGCCGGAGGAAGAAGGCGACGCGAGCGTCGTTTACATAAGAATATTTCGCGCGGTCACGATCGCACAGAGGGAGGCCTTATTCTACTATTTTTCGAGAGGCGTCGGACGCCGCTTAAGTGACGAGAGCGATCCGGGGCTCTGATAATTCGCGGGTGGCTTCGCGAGGCCGTTTCGGGTAATTATCGAGGAATATATAGGGCCTGTTGGCGCGGAGCGCCAGTTAATTTTCGACGGGTGTTTGTGCTGTTTTGAGTAAGAAAAACAGCTCTATAATTTTTTATTTTTCTTTCATATTAGGGAAGTACACAATTATTTTGTATTTAAATGGAAAAATCCGCTAAACTAAAAATTTAAATATTTATCGTCATTGACAAATAAATATTTTAACTGCGTACGACACTGATTTATTGCAAACGGCAAGTACGTATTTTTTAAAGAAAGCATTTCTTCGAAAGATACATATGAAAGTTTAATGATTCGTGTTTCGGCTTCTAAAGTCAAGATTAGCTGATGATGCATTACATTAATCGATCACAATTGCGTCGAAAGGGGACTCGAAATTGCCTTGCACGTTTTGTTCTCAGGCGAGGGCCCTTTGTTCCATCTCTGACCGTGTGAAGAGTGACATCCTCAAGTGGTCGCAATCATTTAAATGTGTTACGTTAAAACGTTATTTTTCTATTTGAATTTTACTTTATTTAATATAGTTTTCAAAAAGTTGTTATAAAAAAGCATAAATTATAAAGGAAAGAACTGTTTTTATAAATATTACTAATTATTATTTTAATGCATTAAAGGAGGATGTTAAAAAAGACGATTTTTGGCTGTGAAAGGGAACCTTAATTTTTAGCGTAGATTGGTTAAAAATTACATAATGAGAAAATGATGGTCTTATAGTCGTAACACTTGGGGAACACTTCAAGACTGAATGTGTTTTATATCATTATCACTCTATCAGAGTGGACAACAGCTTATAGAGTATCTTTTCAGTATGAGCTTTACTTGAAACTGTAAGACTAACTATATTTTAGTGTTTCAGTACTGTGCAGACTTCATACGTAGAACGCGGTTATTGTTTCCATAAAATAAAGTATTTATTTATTGATTGATTATATATTACATAAAACCTTACATAGAGTGATAATGATAAAACATATTTTTAATTCAGTCTTGAAGTGTTCTCCAAGAGTTACGGCTATCAGACCATTATTTTCGCTACGCTAAAAATTAAGGTTCTGTTTCACAGCCAAAAATCGTCTTTTTTTAACATCCTCCTTTTAATTATTCTACTTACAGTTTTTTTCAAGATAAAAAGAAATAAAGAAGAATAATGTTTGGATCATAGATTTTCTTGTAACTTTGGAATATCTTCTTTCATATAAAAAAATGAAGGAAACCACGTCCGTTTAATCTAAAGCTCGAGTTTTAAAAAGTTGTGTACTCTATTAGCTAAAATTGTAAAATAATTGATGTTTGTGCAATTAATCATCATCTATAACTTTGAATTACCAAAAGTAAAATATTTTAATTGGCGACCTTTGAAAGATGAGATCGAATCCTTTCTGCTGAAAAAGAAAATGATTGAAAAATCATTATTTTTGAAGTAACTTTTGAATAAATAAAGGTTTTTGGATAACTTCTTTTTAATCGATAGAGTTTGATTTGATTTTTGATGATTAGACCTCAAAGTTAGTATTCCAAAGTTATATGAATATCCTTGATTCAAACTTTGAGCTTTAAGAGCTCTCCTTGTAAGACAAATCTGACACCCTTATTACATTCGCGTATAGAGGATTACATTATAGCAGGGGTTACTGCACAAAGGTGGACGTAGCACAGGGTTCCAAGTTTTTTATTAGCTAATTAAAATTAAAAATGTAATAAAAAAGTAATTTTCTTTCTTGTATTTGAGAAGCGTTTGTTGATGACGCAATGTATAGTAAAAAAAGCTCAATTATTAGTCATTAGAAACTAGTGCTTAATTGATTGTATTATTAATTTAATACAGGATTCTTTCAAGGATAATTTGGATAAAAATTGTGTCTTTTTATACTATTTATTTTAATTTTTGTGTTTGTTTCATACTAATAAAACCTGAAACCAGAAATTGTCTGACGAAGCATCGCTTCAAAGATATTAAAAAAGAATTTAGAAAATTACTATTTTTATCCAAATCCGTATTGGCCTTCAAAGGTTCCGTTATTAAATTCATAATTTATCAATATGGAGGTTGCTATAAAAAAGAATTCATTGTACTATTACTTCAAGTAAAACTATTATTAATATGAATACTATTTTTATTATTATTACTTAGACTGGTAAATCAAGTTATTTAAGTTTTTTAAGTATTTTAACAGAAAATTTATTTATTTGAACAAAATTTACAAAAATAATATTTGCTGCAAAGAAGTTTTCTTCTTTTCCTACAATCACCGTATAGGGAAGCAAAGTAATACCTAAAGTTATCTATAGATGTCTCTGGCATGTTGAAGGCGTAGTAGTACTTTTAGCTACAACAAAAAATATTTAAAAGTTGAAAAGTTGAAGTACCTTTCACTAACGATATTATTAAATTATCTGAATTTTTTATTATTAATTTTCTTTTCCTGCTTTACTTTTTATTTACATAAGTATTTCTAAAAACTTTTAAAATAATTTTTCTGACAGCACGTCATAATTTTGTTACTTTCATACAATCTCATATTTTATTTATAAATCTAATGGATCCAAAAAAAATGCATTCAATTAACTGAATAAGTTATACCAAGGCATTGCAATAAAAAATGATTCTTTACCACTTTTGGAACATAGAAATCTTTACAACACAATAAGATTACTGCAGTACACTAAATCACGATCTACTCGCCGGCATTAAAAGAAGATTAATACAAGCCTAAACGCAGACGCTTACCAGGGAACTAACCGGCACGGAAACCGATGAGAAATGACCGGGGTAATCTCTCGACAAGAGGGAAAACGCGATAAAGAAAATCCGTTAACAAAACAAATTCATTAAGAGCCGCGGCTCCGAGAAAAATCGGCGATCTTTCGCACGAGGCCTTCGCCGAATGATTGATAGAACTCCGGGGCGCAAAGGTCTCTCTCTCTCTCTCTCTCTCGGAACGGGGCATCCGCACACTCGGGCAAAGGGCTCGGCGGCCGGCTCCGACAAGACTATCAATAATTATTAATTAAGCGATTGCGCCGATAAATCAGCCGGCCTCTTGGCAGGGCTTCGACGTGCCCGCTGATGAATTTCGCCGAGGATGATCGCCCAAGCCTATGCGTTCGTCCGTCCCGAGGATTTATTGCGCGACATGCAGCTTTGACACTTGTTCATCAGGCTTAATAGTTCCGCGCCTTTAATTGATAAGGATCTGTCGAGGGCGCGTTAATTACAAATTGCCGGGGATTCTTTAATAATTCCGAGCGCGGAGCTTCGTTAGGGAGGGGGGCATCGGTTAATGCCGGGATAATTAACCGGTTTAATTATATCGGCTGAGTCTATTTTAGCGTCGAACGCGAATGGAGGTGGTAAAGCTTGCTTATTTATGCGGAAAGCTGCGCAGAAAAATTCCAAGATAAATTATGGCTGCTATTCGCGGTCGTCTTTCTACCTAATAATTGGATGCGTTTAAGGTTAATTTAAATAATTTGTTTTCTTGACGCCATTTTACTCGAAGCAGCTGATAAAAGTTGTGCAATTAGCTAAATTATTAGCCAAGCAATTAGCGCTGTTTAGGTGAAATAACAATTTTTAACAAGTGTATTTGCGTTTAATTGAAAATGTGTTTAATGTCAAGTATATACTTTGCTGCATTACAGATTGTCGTATTAATTTTATTGCATTAATTAAGCCCGGTAACTACTGCAATAAATTCATAATGCAAGCATAAAATGTAGCTACAGCGTAAGATGGTGTAAAAGTAAGTGGGTGTCAAGTAATTTTATTTTTCATGAATTTTTCATGTTAACTCATCGGAACATTTATATTTAAATTAAGGAAGTGCAGATATGGAAAGAAATTCAATAATCATTCTCAGTCAAAGATGTCCATGTAATTATTGCGTAAACGTTACTTAAACCAAAATCAGCGCTAATTAAATAAACGTCAGTAGAAAATCCTCGGTACAGCAAGACCTCGCCGAGCGATTTATCCAATTAAAGCAGATTTTCCAGCCTCCTAATTTCCCATAAATCTTGCTTGCATCTTAATAACAATCTGCCAGTATTTTATTTGCCCGCGAGAGCCGATATAAAAAAAAGCGTCAGTTCTCAGAATTCGAGGCAAAGCCAAGAGCCGAGACTTCCGGTCTCGCGACCGCCTCTCGGACCTAAAACCTCGGCCGCGCCTGAGCAAACAAACGGACAGCATCGGACTCGTCTCTGATTTATCGCATCTCCTCGCGGAGCTCCGCTAATTAAAAACGCTCTCGTATACCTAAGGAATAATTGAGTTACTCGCTGCTCCTCTCTCTCTCTCTCTCTCTCTTTCCTCGAGCGGGAATTTTTCCGGCAGCGGGCAGACAAAGCGCCTCCACCCTCATCATCGACATCGCGCAAAGTATCGCCTCGTGATCTAAGCAAGCGCCACGCCTTTGGTAATGGCCGCGAGTTCGTATGCATACATACGGACAAAGACGCCCACGCGCAGATTAAACGTTTCCTTAGGCCGAAAAACGCGCGCGCGCGCGAGAGAGAGAGAGAGAGAGAGGGCAGATCCTCCCGGAGCGACAGATAACAGCCGGAGAGAGGGTCAACGACACGCGCATGCGCCAGATAGCGGGGCAAGGGGAGTGGGCTTTTTTGAGGGTATTAGCTCGAGCGGGATTCACTGCCGAGTAGGTCGATTAGGATGCGTGAAACGCGCAGAAAGTATTTCCTGATGCAGCGGCCTCCTCTCGATGTCCCATTGTTGCTTTGCTTTTTTGTCCGCGGAAATGCGAAGCTGCATTTTGCCGGGGTTCGATCGATTCAAATCGAGCTCCGATGGTCGTTTGTGATTTCATTTTTTCTTTTTTTGAAGAGGCATATGGTTGATTATTTTTATAATATTAATCGATTCTTTTTTTGTCATTCGTCGCCCCGACCTTTTTGATGATAAATATTTCCAAATTTTAAGCATGGTTTTTCATCTTTTTTAATAATAAAACATGCCAATTTCGTGCTACTTTGTACTTCTCTCTTTGCGTAAAGTAAACGAACGAATCCTTACGAAATTGTTGCTTGCAGAAAAACAGCGTGCCTTTAGCAATATTTCTCCGCAAAAATAAGAAAAAACTAAATAAATAAAATAAACCTGTCGGCACTCGACAAACGCAAAAGTTAACGCGTATAGAGACATCGACAGAGTGTAACTATCGAGCCGTTGTTTCAGCACGGTTTATCCTCCCGGGTAACTATTAATCAAGGGGTTTTCGTCGAGCCGCGCGGCGTCATCGGAAAACTCGTGGATTTACGGCTTTTGCGCGCCGAGCGCGGTTATACGACCGCGCGAATGGCATTTAACGAGCCCCGGAGCTCGGCTTCTAATTTCCGCGCCGATTATTTCCCCGGCGGCCGTATTTACCCACGGCGCCGAATTTCGACTTTTAGTCTGCTTTTTACGCGTTGCGCTGCTGGCAGAAGAGGTTTTAGTAGTCGTATTTTTTCATGAAATTGTTTTTTTTTTTGGGGGGGGGGGGGGGGAACAAGGCTCTTTGCGTTTTCAAAAATGCGAGTCACTTCTATTTGGCTGCTGAGGGGCATTAGTCGTTCGGAAAATGGATGATGCTTAAACTTGAGAAGTGTTTTCTTTTGTGCCAAATCATTGGAGTAGTTCAATTTAACTTTAGACAAAATTTTCCATCAAAAATTACCGTGAAAATGGCGGTAATCTCGGGGTGAGGATTATTTTTAATTGTAAATTTGAAAATTTATTATATTTAATTCGATTTTGAATAAATAAATACGATTTTGACATTACTAGGAAATAATTTTTACCGTGCTGTCACGTTATAAAATTTAATCTGATTTCAAATAATTTTTTTTATAAGGGAGTTCTGCCCCGAGATTACCGTCATTTTCACGATAATTTTTGACGTAAAATTTTGTCTGTGATACTACATTGATTATATACAATATAAGAGATATAACGGCAATATAGTGTATAATATATGTTACGGAGACTAAAGAATACATTTAATACGCAGTAATATTGCCGCTACGATAAAATTTGAGAATTCAATTTGAGATAAAATGCCTTCTGTTGTAGCTTCATAGGTTCTCTTTTTGTTCGCCTCTGCTCTTGTATTTACAGAGTATTTTATATCCGGGGAAAGTGCAATAAAGACTATAGGTCATATTTGTGGATTTCCCTGCAAGGCTTTAGTTTGGACCAATGTGATGTATCCGTAGATGCACATATGTCGATGTATTCCAATAGAGAGGATATTGAATACGACCTTTTCCGAGCTTCCGGTATTAAATATGATCTCTAAATTTTTTGGTAAAAGTATATAGATTTTTAGATACTGCAATGCACGCTTCGGTTCTATTTGAAGCATATTGAGATAAGTAAATTGATAATCAAAAAAGAATTTATAAAAAATATAACTATACATAAAATATAAAAACAATTTCGAAGCAATCATCGTTTATATTCATTTATTCTTCGGTTTGAAATGAATAAATTAAAAGTGGGCCATATTGGGTGTTCCCGCGTTGACATTTTCATTTTTGTTTATTTTTGTTCAACAGTAACTAGAAAATGTTAATAAACTAAAAATCGTTTTCAAGTTAAAGAGTTATAATTAAAAGCTGTTCAGGTGCAGGTTGAGTTTTCTCTAAAAAATAATTATTTTATAACCATTTGAATGAGTGGATTATATACCTCAATATATTTTTAAAATATTTAAAACATATACGAGTTTTAAAATGTCTCAGCAATTCATTGAAATTCATTGAGGAGTAGTCGAGAAAGTAATTTTTTTCAAGGTTAGTAAAAGTATACTGAAAATTCCAACGTAATTATGCTCATTTTAAAGGTGATAAGTTAAACTAATAAAGTGCCTCTTTGTAATTTCAATTAATTGATTTTTTATTAATTTGACCAACCTTATCTTATTAATCGTCGCAATTTACATTTCATTCCATAATGCTTCGATAATATATTTTGATGTTAAAGATCGATAAAGTCTCTCGATCACGTTTAAAGTAACTGAATCGATTTGCGGTTCACATATCAAAATTCTGCGAAGCAAACACTTTAAGGTGTCGAAAATGAGCCAAAAATACGTGCAATGATTGAGTAAGCGTAGGAGGCGCGAATTCATATAATTTTCTGCTGTGTTATTGTCATGGAAATGTACAAAATTGCACATTTTATTACAGAGGATCGTTTTATGTGGAACAATTAATTTCTAAAACATTGTATCGATATTATAATTATTCTTTGCATACACGAATCCTTTTTATAAGGGTTGTTTTACATTATACTTTAATCTCCAAATCAAATTACTAGAAATAAATTTTACCCAACGGTCTTACGATGGAATATTACAATTTCGACAACTAGTTAATAAATTTATAAAGTATATTTTTTTTAATCATTAATTTCGAATCGGGCGTCAGATTTTCACGAAATTTATTTATAAGAAATCAATTACAAATTACTTATCAGAAAAAGGAAAAAAGTTTAATCGACCTCTTAAATTCACTTGCACCACTCGAGAAAAAATGACTTCCTAAAAGCGCCGTACGATTCCGGGAACAATCTCCCCCCTCCGCCTTCGCTAATCACCATCCATCAATTGCTCTCGGCCAAAACAATATAGAAATTAATTAAACCCGCCGCGAGCAGCCGCACTTTCTCTTTGCCCCCCCGAAAGAGGCCCGAAAGCCAGGCAAAAAAGAGCTTCTCATGCCGGACGCGTGCATCGACGGCGTTAGCATGCGCATCGCGAATTACCCCGGCCGAGCTACTATAACGCTGTCCGCAGGTTGCAGGTTGCGCCGTTATCTGCATATAAGCCGAGAGCAGCCGAGCGGTTTTTTGAAAGTCAAATTGCCGGGCTTTTTTGCACGGCGCAGCGCTCGACGCGGCGGGCCCAGGCTGCCAATTTGTCTCTCGACGAGATATTGATTGTAAAGTGCACGGCCGCGCGGAGCTCGTAAAAATTGATTCTCTTTTTCGCTCGATCTCGGCCGCGCGGCGGCCGGTTTTTCGCTCGTGCGCGCGGAGGGGTAGTTTAAATCGGTATTATGATTGCCGGTGCCAAGGGGGGGACCCGGGCTGATCATCACGGTTATTTCGTGCATTTTCTGATTACTGTTTGATTAAACGATATTGACATCGTTAATGCGCCCCGCGGGATCCGCTCGAGCCTCTCGGCTCGTTTTCGGGGCGGGGGCCGAGGCAGCTTGTTAACGTCGGAGGCTTGAAAAATCGTTTCCGTGGAAACGAATTTTCGCGAGAGATGATGTATATTTGCGGATTAAATTTCGATGCCAGAGTAATTGTCGAGCGCTGCTCTGTACTGTGTATCTCCGCGGTGCAATTACCGTCCACCTTTTCGTAGTGTCTTAAATTGATTCTAATTATCCAATTTATTTTGGGGAATAATAACATTTTTTTCTTTCAATTGGAGAAGTTCTTACTTATTAAGGGAAGTTCATTCTTTTTAATCTATAACATCTCTTGGGCTGAAAAATGGAGTAAATTATGTGCAAGCTTACATTTCGATATTTACAAGGTTGCTAGGTTAGTGCTTCTAGGTTCAGTTACGTCTGGGAACTTGCTTCAAACTATGACGATGAGCGAAACAGGTGAGAAAAGTAAAACAATTAATTTGTTTGAAATTACAAACGAGCTGTTTATTTATTTATTTATTTATTTTTTTTTGTTCATGTTTTAGTACAAAAATGTAACTTCATCCGAATGTTTATGAAGGGATATTTTTTAACTTCTTTTTTGAAGCTTTCTCAAAAAAAATTGGAAGTAATTATGTACTTTCAAAAAAATATAAGGCTTTCAACATTTTTTGGCAGACGGTTAAAAAAGAATTCATTGCTTTTGTAATTGAAGAGTATGGATTACAGTCTTCGCAAAATGTTTGATTATAGGTTAATAATAATATAGGTTATATGAATGAATGTAGGTTAATAATTATAGGTTCGCATCGATCGTGGATTTTTACAATTCTTTATAAGAACAAGGATAACAGCAAGACTGATTATAAAACATTGTTGAATAAAATTGTTGAAACACCGTTCGGCAAAATACACGAACGTACACTCCGCAATCGATTATCAAAAGCCTCCTCAAGCAAAACTGAAATCGAGGCCACTTTCCCCGCACAATGTTAGCTCTAATAAAGCAATAGATCGCATAAACTATTACCCGCAGCCAGGCTGAAAAATCAGCTCCGCGGCAAGTCGTTCGCCGGGGCAGATTAATATCCACCCACCGTCTCCTACGCAATGCGCAGGCAAGCTCCGCGAGCTTGTGGCTACGGAGCTTACTCGTCGGCGTCTCCTCGAGGAATTCCCCCCTCTGCCCCCCCCCTACCCCCTCTTATCGGGACGCATAGATCGGCTTTGCACCTTGCGGAAGAGCGAGCCGAGGCACTCAATTCTCTCCGGACGCCGCCCTCTCGCCGTGCCGCGCGGCGTATTTTACCGCTTCGCGTAGCCTGTCGGCATTTGTCATCGCCCGCGTCGAAGAGGTGTACCCGCGCAAAGCGGACCGGCTCTCGATGCCGAGAGAGAGAGAGAGACCGAGCCGAGAGCCATTGTTCTGGAAAATTTCATCAAAATTCACTTTAGGTATTTATGCAACCCGCGTACTTCTGTCGATTTTTTAAGGGATTCAGTTTTTACACGCGATATAAAGCAAAGAATCAAAGAGGAACATTTTTCATTTATGGTTCAATTTGGTTGTTTGTTTTCTATTTCTTTTCTTAAGTAGTTAGTAGATATTCGGAAAATACGAAAAATGGAGAAAAAATTAATATTTTGTTTAATTTCTAGTTGATGCTGCGTGTTTGCAGTTTGATAAGCGATACATAGTTTACTTGCGGATGCTGTTTTTTGGCTCCATTGATGACGAATGGAGAACGAAGATTGAAATTTAACAGAAATATTTGAGGTTACGTTCAATTTACGAAATGCTTCAAGACAATTAAAAAAACCCGCGTTTCACCACTACCTAAGAACAAACAATGTTCCGTAATAACTAATTTATAGATTCGAATGTCTATATAGTAAAAGTGGTTACTTTTTGTCTTACCAACAAGCTGTTACTACTTAGAACGCAAAAAATTTATTTTTCAAATCCTAAGGTACTATAAGCGGAATAAATAATTTGCAAAAATAAAGCAACTCTTTTCAATAACGAATTCTAAATCGTTTCCCAACTCAAAGCCGAAAATAAAACGTAAATCAGCGAACGTAACCACTAATCGCCCGGTTTTACGCAATAACGTTAAAAAGTGTCCGCGTCGGCAGGCGCGCGGTTCACCGATCAAAGAGCGTTTGATTTTTTTTTTTTTTCCGAAAACTGAGCAATCACTCGTCGCGCGTGTCCGAGACTGAAACCGCATTAACATGACAATGTGCGCTCATCCACACGCGACGCTGAAAAAACACGACTCACGCCTACCGCGCCGACCAGTGACGCTCACTGGCTAATTCGGTTTTCCCGCCGCCGCGAGACGGGCTCTACCTGTTGTTGTTACTGCTCCTCGAGCACCGAAGGATTTGAAGATTGGAAAGTTTACAATGCAGCTTTTTAGTGACAGTTGACGCTTGCGAAAAATTTTGTTTTTGGATTGTAAAGGCCGTAAAAAGTAGGTTCGATAAATTTTAGTGCAAATAAAAATATATGCCACACTCTATCTTTGGAAACGCTCTGCAAGATAATGAACTATATTTTCCAATGCCCTGCCGGCCGTGAAACTCTCAACCACTCATCCTTAGCATCTCCAACTTGAACGAAGAATCTGGAAGCGCTGAAAGCCCGGTCGCATCGCCTTAGAACCCGATGCCCCCAGCAGGTCTCCCAGGCAGCCCCTCTCCGGGCCGAGCCATCACCCTAAACAGCGGCACTTAGCCCTCCCCCGCGGTCCGCACAGGTACACCTCTCTCGATATACACACATCGCGCGCACGTGAAGCAGCACAGCGCCCATCTCTCTCTCTCTCTCTCTCTCTCTCTCTGTCGTGGCGCGACCTCCCACTATATCCTCGTCCCACACCACACTCGCGGCGGCGGCAACGCGCACGCGAGAGAGAGAGATAGAGAGAGAGCGCGAGAGAGCGGGACTATAGCTACTCGTCGCCGCCGCCGCCGCCGCCGCCGCCGCTGCACCGCCCGAGAGAGAGGGCTCGCAAGTGCCAGTGCACGCCCGGCTGCCGACACGAACGGATGGCGTTTGCGGCTCGCGCTCTTCTTTCGCGTTGCTTTCGCCCCTCAAGCTCCCGAGTCTCCCTCGAGTAGTAGTCTCTCCACCGAGTGCGCGTGTCTCTCTCATTCTCTAATTCTCTCTCTCTCTATCTCTCTCTCCCTCTCTCCCCCCTGTGTAAACACTGTGTGCGCACAACACACGAGGCCAGAGCCAGCGAGCGATAAAACCGACGAGCTTCTCCGTCACTCTCGGCAGCCAGAGCGCCGCGGCGGAGGAGGAAGAGGAAGCCGATAAGAGGAGTACATGCGTCGCCGCAAGCTCGGTCGTTGCCGCTCCGAGAGGCGCGTGGCGATCAGCTGATCGGTCCGCGCACGCAGCACCGCCGCGCAGCGGACACCCGCCGCACGAAAAAATAAAAAAAAATAAAAAATAGAACTCCGCAAGCGCGCCGAAAAAAGCTCGCGAGTGACCTTCCGCCCGGCGCCCGGTGATACAGCGGATCAGTGTTGATTGTGGGTGAAGTGAGCTTGCTGCTGCTGCTTCTTCTTCGTCGGCTTTTTTTGAGTGAGCGCCGATCCCCCCAGTGTGATATGCGAGCTGATAGAGAGAGCACCGGAGCCTCGAGCAAGTGCCACCGATCGAGCGAGGGCCAAACGCCGCTCCGAGAAAGCACGCGCTGATTTAACAAGTGAGTATATTGGCTATTATCGAATCCGATCCGGCTGGAGCTTCGACGCGAAAAAGCGTCAAGTTCAAGTCTCGGGGCGCTAATTTTCAAGTACTGTAATTGATTAGCGCCAAGTTGACGGAGGTGCTAAGGCTTTCGAGCGCTGTAAAACTCTCGAGATTACATTTTTTATTTTCATCCGTCTGGCGTCAGTTGTGCAACTGTACATTTTTTTGACGTTGCGAAAATTCGATTTTAATTTTTATAAGATAAGTTTGCAGTAACTCCATTTTTTTATGTTAAATTTTGCTCTTACGACTCGAAAGATACGTTATTTGACGTATAAATGTAGCAATATCGCCGAGGAAAATATGAACTCTTCTAGGCGCAATTAATATCGCTTAATTATTTATATTGCCACATTGTCTGCGCGATTTAGATATTCTACTTTCCGACGGCAAAAACTAATCAATTATGGTTTATGACCAATTGTGCAGTTGTCTAATAGAATAATGGATTGAAAAACGGTTTTAAGTGTCACAGTTGTTAGACAATTTGTGTTTTACTGTCCATTCAACGCTCCCAAGTGGCATTAAAAATCCGCTCTCCCACAGTGTTTAATAAATTTAATAAGACTCGCGGCCTGAAAAAAAAAAATCGCGCCTTCACTCACTCGGCCGTTCCGCGAAAACGACAAATAATTCACGTGGCCCCCGCCGATAAGGCATCTCCCGCGAGCCCGTCAAAATCGCGCGCGAATATGGAAAAAAAAGAAGGTTAATTCGTGCCCCTCCGCCGGGGGAGAGTCGGCGGTAAGCGAGGCATTTTCATTAATAGCGGATAAGGTATACACGCGGCTTCGGCTATAAATACTGAATGATTACACGTCGCGCGGGGCGCGGGGATCGACAGTGTCAGCGAGGATACACGCGCTCGCGCGCGAGAGAGTCGTTGAACCGAGCGATCGATTTCCAGCGCGCGGCAAGGATTAAATGTGTAATGTCAGCGGCGAATTTCGAGACGGCGACGCGGTATAAGGACGGCTTCGAGCGCAAACGGCGCCCGGCGACGAATATAATAAACGCTGGCGCTCTCTTCGGGTTTCCCGAGACGCGTCGACGCGACTCTCGCCACGAATTTCGAGCGGTCAAGTGCGCCCGACGCGGTCAATAATTTAATTAGCCCGCTGCGCTTTTTGATGAATATATGTCGCGTCGAGTGTATCGGAAATGGAAGCTGCTCCAATGCTAAGAGCGTTTGTGCATTCGCATAAAAGAGGCAAGTGGTCGGGAAAATGATAGAAGTTTATTACAGTACTAATTAAGCGATTTGTTAAAACTAAGGGAAACACATTATGCCGTTTTTGATAATCCGAAAAGATTTATCCCTGAAATTAAAAAAAAAAAGAAATAATTCGACGGCCAATATTATAAATTTAAATTAAAAGGGAATTTTTGAAAAATAAAGTTTTTACACTTTAATCTTGTTTTGAATCTAACCCAGATAAATTTTACATTAACCGCGAAAAAAAGAAACTTCCAAAGCAAGCAAACATCACAGAATCGCAGGAGCTTAGAAGGCATATAAATCTTGCGGAAGAGTTCGCACTTGAGAATATAATAATTCCTGAAGATCTACGCCTCGCAAGCCGTACCGTCGGATCGCAGTGCAGTTTCTAAAACGATCCCTGTAATACCACTAAGAGCTAACACTGCGATCTCAACAACTTCATGAATTTAAATTTCCGGAATGCAACCATTTCGAAGATTTTTAGAATTTTTTTATAAAATCACAGATTACATAGCAGAACTACTATCTGATTTAGGAATAAAGTCAGGAAACAAAACCATTACAGTCTCTTTAGATAATAAATACTCCATCAAGTGCCAAAAAGTTCGATCGAGTATTTGAATGTCTTTATCGCCAAACCAAGATCGAGGAAGCTTCCTCGAAACTGGCTCCATTTCCAGCTGATGCCCCCAGAAACGCGTTAAACGCACCTCTCGGCTCGGTGGCGAGTCCTCGAAAGGCGAGCGCAGAAGGATAAAGCCGAGAGAGAGAGAGAGAGAGAGAGAGAGAGCAGAAGCTCGCGCCCGGGCCTTGTCAGGGCTCTCTCTCTCTCTCTCTCCTTTTTTTTCTCATCTCCCCGAGCTTGTCGCTTACGCGCTCGCGTGCATCCGAAATCGGGCGGCGATCTCCGAATCGTCGTCGTTTTGTGGGCGTTATATACGCAGACGCGGGCCCGAGTGTTTTACGAGGCCGCTCGCGGGAGAGGGACTCGCTTTATGAATATTAATCGGGCGCGGCCAGATTTCTTCGGAATCGTTTCTTTTGCGGAGCCTCCCTCCCTCTCTCTCTCTCTCTCTCTCTCTCTCGCTCTTGTTTTGCGCGAGAGCCGCTGCGGAGGATTGTAATGCGGCTTTGCATTTTGTAATATGTAGGTTGATGCGCGAACTTTTCGAGTGGGATATATACACTTTAATTTTATGGACTGGTAAATTGTACTTTGCTTATTACGGGCCGCAGTTTTCTTTTTTACGCGGAAAGAGTTACCTTCGGGTATAAGTGGTATGGCGAGGTGGAGGAATAAAGGAAATTGCCTCGATGACAGGTGTTGAGATTAAAATGTTTGTAATAAATTCGGGTGGGAGATTGGCACATATTGACGAATTGATAAGTATATAAAAACTGTTAAAAATATTTTATACAAAATGCTTACGAAATTCCATAGTTTACGCATAGAATTATAAGTTTAAGCTGTTTTAAACAACTGCAGTATCTACCAATCAATATTTCCGTTATTTTTTTTTAAATATCGATCGAAAAAAGAAACAAAATTAATTGCATTGCATTGCAAGTTCTTCCGTTCGTAAAAAGCTCCAAAACGTAACAAGTCACAAAGGTCCAATCGTTGAATCTTAAAAACATTCGAAAGCACACGGCTCGAGCGCCGAGCTGTACACGCGTATAACTCACCGCGCTCTGTGGTAGCAACGGCCGCGGGAGTTTTCATGCGTCGGTGAGTGCGATCGATAACAAATAATCGCGCCGCGACCGCCGTGTTCATTCCCTCCGCTTCCTTGGCCTCCTCCTTTTTCCCTTGATCATCGCGTTTCTTCGCCTCGCCTCTTATCGGCGCGCGCCGCATTTATTATGCGCTTGTACGCGCGGCGGATTTTTTGCGCCGCCGGGATTATTAAGTCCCCTAAGGTTGCATGTCCGCGGAGTTTGACACGGAACTTGGCGCGATCGATTCTCCGAGCGTCGAGACGGGACCTGGTGCAGGACGGCTCGCTGGGAAGCTTCAAATTATCTAATGCAAGAAGAATGCGTTATTGGAACGTTGCGATCAATTTCATCATCTACAGCGATTTCGAAGTCGCGGAAGTCAACAAAAAGCATTCATAAAGTGAAAAATAATATTTTTTCGCGTTTTTAAAAATCATGTAATTCGTTAAAAATTGAGTTGTACAATTTGTTTAGCTTACTGCAGTAAAATATTTAAAATGTCATTGAGTACTCTTAAATTAACGTAAAAATTCTAATTATACGGTTTAAGTTTATTTATACGGTTTAAGTTTTTTTTTTCGTAAATAAGAAATAAAATATAACAGTAACACAGTTTTTAAGTAGAATCTTTCCTTTTACTGTTGTGCTCATAACTTACTTCGAGAATCCTTGTCCACTCCCATTACCTTCGAGATTAACGTGTTACAATTCCCGGCGCGGCATAAAAAGAATAACATAATTTTATCTAGCACTTCTGCCTGCTCAAGCCGCCGTAAACTCTTTTTTTCAATCCCTGCCTCGCATCAATCATAAGAAAAGCAGGCGTCCCGTCCGCCTTCAACAGCAACAATAAGCCCCGCGACAACTGCCTCTGCTCGAACACCACTTTTTTTCAATTTCGCCGGTCCGCGAGACGCGGCAAAAATGGGATTCCAGCATCGCCATTCCTTTTGAGTGAGCACCCGAGACATTTGTTCTATTCGGCCCGTCCGTTATGCTCGGCTCCTTTCCTCCGAATGACGAGAGAGAGAAAGAGAGAGAGAGAGAGCTTAATGGTCACGATTTTCTGCGGCCGCTCGGCGTTTATGCTAATTGCTTAACAGCCGGCGCGCTCTCGCGACATTCTCTCTCTCTCTCTCTCTCTCTCTCTCTCTCTCTCTCTCTCTCTCTCTCTGCCGCGGCAGGCTGCGTACGCGCCTCTCTTCCTTTTTTCCCTCGTAAAAGAAGCGTTAAACTCGACTACTTTTTCCGCGCGCGGCGTACGCCAAGCGCAAGCGCAAGAGTCTAATTAGGCGCAAAGAGCGAGGCGACGCTTTCGAACGCGAAATATCTGGGCCGAGCCGAGGAGGCTTTATTATGTGATAGCCCAATCCTTTCTTCCGGGAATTTTCCCGGAATAGGAGGCGAATTTCAGCTTTCGGGCGCGTTGCTTCAATCCTGCCTTTGTCTGTTTCCATCATAAATTTTATGACGGTTTGATTATTTTACTGATGTTAAAAGAAAAGCAATCAACGGTATAAAAAGATTATATAAATTAAAAACACCTAATTTTAAAGAAAAACTAACAAGGAGAATGTCCGGTATAATTGCAAGAAAGAATTCTTTAATAAAAAGAAAGGAGAAAACTTGCCTCGGAATTCCGTTTAGTATTAGAAACTACTAACGAAAACGTAAACCATTTTTTAAAAATCACGGGGAAATTTATGTTTAAAGAAACTTAAATATCTTCGGAATTATGAACAGTCTTGGTGTAATAAACGGAATAAGAAACACCGAATGAAGCTCTTGCTTCATATTTTAAATACTAATTTCATTTAGATTTTTGAAAAAAGGTTCATCTCTTCATTATTAGTTGTCAACGGATCAAACGCTGAGACTCGTGACTTGTTTTGTTTGTTAAAGAATATTTATCTGCAATTGTTCCAAGATCCACGTTTCGGTGACTGGACAGCCGTCTCGTAAGTAAAATCTTTAAAATAATCCATCTTTAGCTTCCGTTAGAAGAACTAAAGGATTGTTTGCATTGTGCGTTTGCCGAGTGGTAACTTTGACTTTCTTTTTCGTAAATTATACGGCTTTTCGCTTTGTTCAGAATGAAAATTTGATTCATTTAGATTGGATACCTGGAAACGAACAAAAGAGTATAAACCGAGTCGTAAAGATGGTAACAGCGGAGTGAGTACTTCATTAAGACTATGCGCTTGTGAAATTTTACGGAAAACCACCTAAAAATCAATCCTGACTTGTAAAATATCGAACAATGTACTAATGAGAGATAACGTCTCTAATAAAACGTAATCGTACAATGAATCTTTGCAAATTAACTATTTTGTTTCTCAGAATTTCTGCATCATTATCATCAACTTTCTCTAAGTTTTTGAAAAAATTGAAAGAGTAACCCGATACCAGTAGTAAGTAATTGTTTAAATGTTACTTTAATAATGGCATGGAATTCCGTTCATTTGGAAATTATTTAAATTTATAATATATATCAGTTCTATTGTTTCGCGTTTACTTGAGAAGATTTCAACCGACTAGAAAATTATAAAAACATACAAACAGCGTAGCAGCATATTCATAAATATTTAAAATTGTTGGAACAAAATTGCAATCAAAATTAAAAGTCCATTTATTCTTCCAACGTAACAGTAAATTACTAAACTTTTACCCAAACTCAGCAGCCCAGCGTTATTAAGAATAAATCTAAAGATCCAGGTAGATGAGATTTAACAGCTTGGCCCCCATCGTCACGCGAGTCATCATCGTAATAGATAAAAGCCCTTTGTCGTAGCAGCAACTCTCTCTCTCTCTCACTCGAACAACAAAGCTCCTCTCAACGAACATAAACCCGCAGAAAAGCTCAGCAGATCTTGATCCCGAGCCTCCTTCCGCCCGGGCACACACATCGGGCCGTAAGCGCCTATCAAACTCACGTATGCGCGGATGCAGATTCAGCGTCTTTATACAGTTACGGAACGGCCGCGGCTCTTGATTACGCCGTGCGGCCTTTTTTAGGGCAGCTTTATACACGCGGCGGCTTTGCCCGCGCCGCAGAAGCTCCTTAATTGCGGTCGTTAAGAGGCTCCCTCTCTCTCTCTCTCTCTGTGTAAAGCGAATAATTGTCCGCGCAGGACTGCTGCCGCGCTCTCGCGCGCGGATGACCTTTTTCTATAAGGAGATTCCTGGAATGTATTGGGTGGGGGGAATAATGAGTAGCGAGAGCGTTTATTGTAATGGGCTAACGCGGCTTAATGACTCATGTCAGACAAGTGCTCCGCGCCGCGTAAAATAAATAAAGCCGACGTTTATTTGCATTCGGCCGCGCGCGCGCGCGCGAAATTTGATTTATCGCCGATGCCGAGGAAAAGCCGCATAATTTATCCGCCGGCGAGAGCCGGAATTTTATTGTTTTTCGGGAAATTTTTCCGAGAGCCAAGCCTAAACGGGGTTTTTAGATCGCCGCCGGATAAAGCGAATCTCGCTCTGGTCTCTTGTTCATGTGAAAACACGATTTTTAAAATTCATGAGCTACTCGCGAGCTCTGATTATCTTAATATAATTAGCGCTAAATTACTTAATTGAATTTCCGACATGTTAAGTGCCGGAAAATGCTAGTTTGTTATTTACGGCGAGTTATGAATATTATTAATGCGAAATTCATAAAAATGACATGCTAATAAAGTGGTTCAATTAAAAAAATAAAAGTTGTTCATTGTGAAATGTCCATAGCGCTGGAGGAGAAATTCAAGTTGTACGTTATTAATCATTAATAAATGTAAAACAATATGGCGTACATGCCTCGTTATAATTTTACGTTTAATAAATAGTTCTCATGAATAAAGTATTTTGCAAGAATTTTGTAACTAATACAAACATTAGTTTTTTTTTAGTTTATGAGTGATAAAAAAATTAAAATTGAAGCTAAAATTTAAAAAAGTAATTTGCAGTTTGAATTTAATCTTTTCATACATTAATTGTTGGAATTAATCGCCGATATCATACAAACTGTAACTTGCGAAGTCAAAACGAAACGTCTATGAAGCACTGCCCGATCGAAAAAAGAGGAAGAGGCCATTTATGTCGCATTTACATCGCTCGAATCGCCTCGCTCCCCGTATCTCCTTTGGCTGTCAGATTGTTGACACGGCCAGTGACACGTTTAATAGGATTATTTATGCGTCGAAAGTGGCTTAAACGGCTCCCCCGGGCATCTCGTTCGCGCGCCTATCGCTTTATCTACCTGCGAGCTACTCGCGCACAATTACGTCGTCGCCGTGGATCTCTATCGGGGGGGGGGGATTACGCGGAGTAGTCAACGCCGAGAAACAAGATCAAAGACTTGTTAGAGCCCGCCAGGAGGTGCAAGATTCCGAGGCCGCCGAGGTGCGAAGAGTGAACCTGTTCATTTTTGAGCTTTGGCGAATTTCCACCGTGTCGTGGAGGACGTTATTGGTAGTGGAGCAGTGATTGTCATTCTTATGAAAATGATGCTGCGTTTTTGTGCGTGAGGAATTGTGCTTCGATTGTGCTATCGGATTTGTTGTTTTTGAACTTTATTATATTGCTCATTCTTATAAAATTTTGTTTTCAAAGTTTCTCGTATTAGTATCATGTAAGATTCTTGGTAAACGTTATTATTGAAACCTTTTTTTAAGTAACTAAAAAACATTTAAGTTTACAAAACTTATGTGTTTTGTGATTTACGTAATCAATACAATAAAGGAAATTATCGAATTATTAAATAAAAGAGTAATAAGTGTATGAGATGGTTATTACAACAATTATCAAAGTTTTGAATCGTTAATTACGGTGAGCCTTTATATAAGAAATCACAAAGGTCTTCAAAATTATTTGGCCTCTCCAAGTATTCGAGAGAATCAATAATTTTAGTGGCCTGGCCTTTACGACTATCGACCAATAAAAGGCATATTCACCTTCTCTTTTGATTTCGACTAAGGATGATGAACCTTTTTGCTGAATCACTTCGCATTTTTTCTCACTGCGTAAGGTTATTTCTGATCCTCTGCCGGGTGAAAGTGATATTTTCGGCACAACAAAACGCAACGTCTGTTCAAAAGACCAGTAATTTGGGATTCTTCATCATTGTACTTAATGACTTTATTCGACTTTTTTTATGGATTTAAAATTAATTTCGAATCAAACGTGTCTGCGATAAAAATATAATTGCACGTATTCGAGCAATTATTTGTTTCCATTATAAATATTTTAAATCAAAAATGTGTGCAATTAAAAAACTTGTCTCATTCCTTTTGAACCGTCAGTTTTCATTACGTCACTGTGGCATGAAAAGGTAAAATGAGTTTCGCAACAAAAAATAAAAAAATCCAGTCATTTGAGTGTCTCTAAAACATAATATCAACAATATCACGTTGTTAAAGTAAAGCATTAAAGAACGCTTAACTAGTTTTCACAGAATTTTTGAAATTAAAGCAATATTTGGGAGTACTGCGCATTTCCTCGTAAAGTACGTATTTTCGGCAAAGGAAAAGATATCCAGGTCACGCCGTATTTTGCAATTTGCCAGATCAAATACCTCGAGCAAAAACCAGAAGTCTAAAAACACATCAAAGCGAAAACTAAACAGGCCAATTACCTCTTGCATTCTCGGGGCTGATAACTAGTCTAATTATCGACAATATCATTAGATACGGCAGAAAAATCCTTGTCATGTTAACGAGCAACTTACACCAACTGCGCACCTAACAAAAAAGAAATTCCCATTACTTTATTCTTATTTAAAGCAAAGTAAAAAATTCTTACGCAATCGCGTCAATACGGGCTAATATAAACAATGTATCTACTTCAGTAGTTTCAAGCCGTTTCAGGACGGACACAAAAAGCTGCCAGAAAACACTCGAGCGTCAACGTTCCTATCAAGCTGTGGCTTATCAATTCTCCTACATCGCATCCCGGACGCATCGCGAAAACAGCTTACTCCTCCAAAGAGTCAGTAGCGACATCAGCAAATTGCCGTAGCAGCCGAACCCTCGAGCCTCGGCCCAGCTAATCATCGGCCGCGCCGGCGGTAGATGACAATGGCGCTTTTACGGAGTTTTGTCGCAAAAACCGGATTCTCTCGGGCTCGCGTGTGCGCATGCAGTGCAGCAGCCCGCATGGCCGACCGCATTTGCGCGAGTCGATTGCGGCGGTGGCAGCGGCGGCGGCGGCGGCGACGGCGGCCGCTAAGCTCGCCGCCACCGCTCTCGGATCGATAGCACGCCGAGGCAGCAGCGCGAGAGTGCCACATGCTAACCGACCTGCCCTGGCCCCCGCGACGCCTCGTGCGCCGAAATCCCGAGGACGAGATTGCCCGGGCGCAAAAATTCCTGCCGTATTCCGACGATAATGAAGAGGGGGGGTCCGATCGTTTTCGGGGCAAGCTCAAAGGACTATTAATGGAGATTTCTTTTGGTAATTTGGTTTGTTGATCAATGGAGATGAGCTCGTGGGAATTACGATGCGTTTAAGGAGTTTGCATATCATTACGATTTACTTTGGAGAAAAACCGTTCTAATCAGTATTGCCGGGAAAATTCTTGGGGTATATTAGCATAATTTTGATCATGTCGAGTGATACGATTTCGAGAGGAATTTATAACGATATTCTAATAGCTCCAGTAGAAGTTTGATTGGTATCAGGCGGTTTAAAAAAAAGGTATTTTCTTTTAAAACCCACAAAATTATCATAAGCTCCGATTAGATCTATCGAATAAACTGATACTTTACCACATGTTTCCTGTTTTTAACCACATTAATCAACGAGTAATTATCATTTCTTAGCGTTTGCTTTTTAAACAACAACGAAATTCCCTTATTAAATACCAAAATCAGTGTCTTTTAATATCCCATTATTTATCCAAGTCTAAATTCTTTTCTACTGCAGCTAATTCCCAAAGTTCAGGTCGCCGCGACCGATAAATCAGAAGATCCCTGGAGCCGGAGCTTCGGTATCGAGCGAAGATTTCTCCTCTAAGAAAAAGCGAAATTTCCCACACTCCCCCTTGGCGACCGAGGTGATAAAGCACGGCTGCCGCAAGCCTCCTCGCAATTAGCCTATAGCGTCGTCCCCGAAAACCGCAAATCACTCGCGCGCCCCGTCGGATGCATATGCATATATATATATACGTATGGGCGCACCTCGCCGTAATTGGGCCCCGTCGCCGTCTGCCCCGTCGGAAGGAATATAAAACAATAATCCGCTGAGAGAGCGCGTGTGGGTTAACGGGGCCTCCTCTCCATGGGATTTTCACTTGACCGCGGAGAGAGCCTGCGCCGGTGGTCGGCCATGCGGGCGACGTGCGCCGAGAGCGTCCTCCACCTGGACGGATGCGCTTATTAGATCCGAGATTTATGCTGCCACTCGACGAGAGCGCCTGGCTTTTCGGTCGAGGGTTTTTGCGAAACGCGCGATTCGCCTCCCCGGTCGGTATAGGTAGGCAGATATTGAGCGTTAAATGTGCGGAACTAAAACTGCTCGCTAATGTGGAGCTGTGGAAATGGTGGAATTAACGAAGGCGAATAAAGAGAAGGGTAAAGGTGGAATTTCGTGGGCGTTTTGGGAAGAAAGTCTTTGGGTCCGGATTGAGAACCGGAATCCAGGTTGCTTTAATCCTGCAGCCGAGTTCAAATGGTACGCATGAAAGAAAGGATTCCTTTTAATCATCGCAAACCTTTTAAAACACGAAATCTACTTACAAACCGCGAATTTTCCAGTGTGCACACATTTAAATCTTCCATTCTCATTAGCAAAAGTGCGCGATATATTACCCGAAAGCGACCTTAATCCCGAAGAAGCTCGAAATTCTCACGACGAAAGCAGATCCGACGCTTATCTTTATAACTCATTATCGCATTAATCTCCCGCTGAAGAAAAAAAAAAGCGCGCACTCCCGCGAGCGCAATTTAATCCGGGGCCCTCGAAAAGCCACATGCGCAAGCAGCGCGCCGCCTCGGTAATTTGATTGCGCTCGGGCCGAGAGTCGCCGCCGAAACAAGAACAAGAGGATCTCGCGTCCACTCGAGGTAGGCCCGGCTCGAGGAGAAGGACGAGATTGCGGGCCGCCTTCCCGGAATCGAAGAAATTTTCTGCCGCCGGAGAGCTCGAGTCCCGGCCACACCCGTCCGGCGCACTCGCGCACACGTCTCTCGCTCCGAGGACTCTAAAATCGCTTTGGGAAGCGCGGAGATCCGTCGCGGGATATTCGGGATTTTGGTTACTCCGGGAGCGAGAAGGGGGGGAAAATTGAGAGTAACGCGTAAGCGGGTGACGATGTTTAAAAATGAATTTCAGTCCGCGCGAGGCGGGGACTCGTTTCTGCGAAGCGGAATTAATTGGCTGCAATCGCGCATAAAATTTTAAAATGTAATATATCTTTGTTTAACGCCCCGATACAAATCTCGCGCTCCGACTCTCCGCATATTTTAGTTTATAGACTCGTTAGTCCGTCTGGCGTATACTTCTCGCGCGAGTTATTTTCCAAATTGATTTTCAGCGCGCAAATGAGTAATCATGGATGGATTTAGATGTGCGTGAATGCATTTACAGGAAACTGAAATCGCGCAGGGAATTCCGTGTGCATGTCAGGGGGGGAATCAATTCGCCTTTTTAAAAGTAATCGCATATCATTAGCGGAGCTCCGACGAGCCGTTCGTGTTGCTTACACACGAGGCTGCATTAACACGTTTTTCGAGACGCGAAGGCAGGCGAAAGATTCTTATATAAATAAATTCAAATTCAAGTGCATAATTATTCTTGTAGTTTTTTTTTTTTTTTTTTAGTTTACGGAGTTTAGTTGGTGTCTTCGCTTTCTGTAGACGGTTTTTAGACTAGTTAGGAAGTCCATTTGAGTAGACAATTACATTGACTAATTTATAGTCATCAAATACATTCGCGAGCAAAATTCATCAAATTTATGCGTGTGCCTGCTCGTTTGAAGCTCCGCTTGATTAAGTTTTTTTAAAATGGATTAAAAAGGTAGAGAACGCTGGAATACTTAAAATTCTGAGAAAATTAGTTCTACTTAAAGTGTTTTCTAAGAAATGTTTTAATTTATGTACTACAGCACACGGACACTATAAATATTCCTAATTTACACAATTTATATTCCTGCAAGTAAATAAATAAATAAATTTTTCAGTCTTGCAGTCTGATTTTTCTGCAAAGTGATTTCGAAATTTGTTACCTCTCAAATAAGATACCGTGCTTTCTAAATTTAAAATTCAAGATAGGAAATGTTTCGAATTTAAGGAAAGCGGTTCTTGTTGAAGAAAATTAAGAATTTACAAGTAAATGTTCTAAATATAGGAAACATGGATTAGTGACTTTTAGTACGAATAAGCTTTATAATTTTATGGTTGATAGAACAATTTTTACTTGTCTTTACGACATTCTCCTAAAAAGTCGGAAGTTGACCGTTTCTTTCTGATTTAAATTTTTAATAATTGATAATCATAATTTTTGTTCTTGTTCTAATGAAAATAATTAATTAATCCCGCGCGGTAATGTCATAAATTAAAAACTGATAAAAAAACGAGTGGATGTCAAAAGCGAAAAAATACCGCTTTTCAAATCTGACCGACAACCGAATCAAACGCATCCCATAACAATTTCCCCCCGCGATAACTCAGCTGCGCAAACTCGAGGAAAAGCTCGAGCTAATAGCCGCGTTTAAAAAATAAATCGCGAAATTGACGAGGCTCCTAAACGGCGCGCCAACAATAAACCCGTCCCGGGCAGCGGGACAGATATCTCCGACGATTATCCGCCGGCGCTGTACAAAGTGTCTTCGCTGCACGGTGATCGAAGCTTTTGACAGGTCCGTGCATCCGTCGGCGCTTGCGCTTGCGCGCGGGGAACTTTCTCGGACGCTTGTGCGTCCGGGCGTGCGTCAGCGCGACTGCGTGATTATGAAAGCGAGAGGGGAGAGGCCAAGCCGCGTATGCTTTATTTGGCCGTCGAATGGAGTGGATTCTTTGGGCCGCGCCGCGGGGACTTGTTTTTTTTTTACTGCGAGCGGTACTGGGAATATCATTTCTTCTCTCTCCCTCCCTCTCCCTCTCTCGTCATTCGCGGAGCGCGATTTTCAATTGTGTGCTCCGTTGGATTTCTTTTTTTCTTTTTTTTTGCGGGAGGAGAGGCTTTTCGTATATCGGCTAGCTGCTTTTAGGGGGAATAGTACTCGTATTCGTGCTGGTTTTACAAATTACAAATTACAATTACAAATCATTATCACAAGAGTATATAGCTTTATTAGTCAGTTTTACGCAGCGAATACAATGAAATTAAGCCGACTTGTATTCATACCAGTTAATTAAAAGAGTATTTAAATACTAAGCCTCACCTGCGGTCGTAAAGTCGGCGTAAAATTTCAGGATAAAAGGCAGAAAAGGGCACGGGAGAAATGCAAAATACTCTCGGTCGGAGAACGACGGGGACACGTCCGCGAGTGCGTCGCTCGGGTCAGCTGTGGTTCGTGCGAGGAATTCGTCGACCCACGCGTCGCGCTCAGGTAAAATCTGCCCGTCGCGCAATTTCGAGCTACTCCGAAAGCGGATGCTACCGCGCGCGCTCCCCCCTCCCCACCACCAGAGAGCTCTGCTGCACTAGTTTCGTTTATCGATGTGTTTTAGCATTTAAATTGCGTGCCTCGACCTTCCGAGCACTTTTTGGATAATCGAACTTTCTATTAGGAGACGGGGTTCGATTATGAAATTTATTTATCATTGCCTTTGCGTGATCTTTTGATCAGAAGTGTTTTTTCTACAACTCATTCTTTCTTCGAGCTCTCACGATTCTTTCTCCATTGATCGGCTGGAGCTCACTCGAGGAATCTTTGTTTAATGGTATTCTACGAGTCCGAAGCTTCATCACCTTTTCATCTCCCTTTTCCGTCCTCTGAAGCATCTGAATATTTTCTGATTTCTCATTCTCCGTCTCGAGGCTTGATGCTCGCGGGAGAAAAAGAGAGAGGGAACCGGGCAGAAGAGGCGCCTTTGAAGGAGCATAAGTGGCCAAGTGAAAGGAAGAATTAGATACAAAAAACAAGTCATTATGGCATACATATTTTAATAGAAGCAAATCAGCTCTGATATTAAAATCAATTATTTATCTTGATATTGTTTTTAACTGTTGAAAAATTTAGGTTATTTTTCTGTCTTCTCA
Source organism: Ormyrus pomaceus (assembly GCA_900474385.1). Lineage (NCBI taxonomy): Eukaryota > Metazoa > Arthropoda > Insecta > Hymenoptera > Ormyridae > Ormyrus > Ormyrus pomaceus. Next base: position 43,715 of record UCOM01000169.1, read on the forward strand.
AGTTGCATATGCTTAATTTAGCTGCTTTCATTTATTACAAATATGATTTCTTGTTACGGTAGTTAATTGATTAATCGATTAATCATCGACGTAAAATTCTGTTGCGAAAAAATTTAGTATTCATCGTTGGGCCTTACCTTGTTGCATTTTTCTAGGCTATTGAGCGATCGCGAATTTTATAGAACGTCATTTTTTGCTTCGTTAGCTGTACACTTGCCGTCACTTTTTTGTGAATGGATAGCTCCGTGTTTGTACATGACGGGGTCATTTTTTTTTTACCAAGATGTTGATAAATTATTTATAAATTTTATTCTTCGGAAGATGCTGTTGTGTACAGAAATAATAAGAATTGCGCTAAGTGAAATAAAATCTGAATTCATTTTCTTGTTTAAAAAGTGCATTAATTCAGTCTTGCAGGTCCCTACCGCACTGTCATATATTTTGCAAATTTAAAGAAGGCACGAGAACTCTGCGAGTTTAAAGTATAATCAAGCCCGCTTCATCAATCATTTTTTTATACGAACTTTCGTGTTTAGTTTAATCATCGCTGACGATCTGCATGAGCGTGCAGTGCAAGTACTTAGCGATTTTGACGAGCCGTACGTGCAGGAATCATCTTGTACTCGGTAAAAATTACCGTAACAATTAATGCGAATCTTATAATACGAGGCTTTTATAAGCTCAATTTTGGGAAAAATGCTGTTCCTATTATAATTAAATTACATTAAAATTAAATTAAACGACCTGCGTTGTAATTTAAAATTCATTTTCAAGCCGGTCTTTTTTATTTTTCTCGAGGTTCATTATTATGACTTTACAGTAGCTTTCTTTGGATGGGTAATGAACGTATGAACGTTCATTTCCAAAATAGAGTAAGTAATGCAATAGAGAGAAAGAAAATAAAAAGAAAGTAAAACTAAATAAAGAAATAAATATTTTATTTTTAAGATTTAGCAAAGAGAGAAAGAGAGTAATGAATGTATGAACAAAATAAAAAGAAAATAAAAAAAAATACAACAATGTAAACATTATATTTAAGATTTATAAAAAGATGTAAAGAGCAGAAAGAGAAGAAATCAAAGCGGCAGGAAAGAAACAAACAGGCTTTGAGCGTGCAAGGCCGCCGAACGCGAAATCGGAACCTCGTCTCCGTGTATATTTCAAATGGGAATCCGATTCTGTGCGGAACGTCGAATCGTGCCTGAAAAGACGCACTTTTTGGTCTCTACACAAGGCATTTCAAATGGGAGAAGCCAATCTGCACGCAGAGACCTAGAGCACCGAGCAGTCTGGGCGTAACGGGCCATTAAGGAGAAATTACGAGCGAGATACGGAGAAGAGCGGCACGAGACAAACGCTGCGATAAGAAGAGGTTAAAATAAAAAGGACAGCAGAGGCAGTGGAGGAGGTTCAGTTAGATTTGGATACGCAAGCTAAGCAAAATCGCTGCTGGAAGAAGACGTGTGCGAACAAGCCAGTCACGAAAGGAGATATACGAAAACGGCGAAAGAAGAGACGAGGTCCAGCCAGCAGTATGAGCGACAGCCCCCAACTACAGGGACAAGATAGCCGTGTCACAACCACTGAAGAATCACTCTCTATTACTTGCGGTGCTAAAAAATAAGGTATTGTAAACCTTGGATGCTTAATAAACAAGTGAATCCAATCTAAACAAAAAATCGGAGGCATAGCACGCAAGTGTTGGCCAAAAACTAAGGGAATCAGATGCGCGCAAAGTTTGTTAAATTTGTGCCTATCTAACAAATTGGCTTGTAATTGCCTGACTTGGACGTAACAGATGCAAATAATACGTTAATATCTCAAATTGACGAGAAAATATTTACAAAATGACATTGATTTAAAAAATCCTAGGTGAACGACCAAATTATCGAAAAAACGGAGTTTATAAATATGTTATTCGTTCATCAAAATTGGCAAAATTATAAGAAGCATCTAAGTGAGTCCTTCCCTTAAAACCGTTGCCACTTTGACACAGTAAAACTTTTTTCAAAAGGCATTATAAAAAAAGCAAAAAAAAAAAAAAAAAAATTACGAATCAACCCAAGCCAGCATCTTCCGCCAAAAAGCGATAACGCAGCTCGGCTTCTCCCTCGCGTTTAAGCGCGCGGGCTCATGCCCCGATCATAACGAGATATAACTGCAGAGATCATACGGCAGCGCGCTCATTACCATACAATGTGGCCCCCCCTCCACCGGGGCGGCTAATGGGATCGCGCTGACGATGCGTGACACGCAGCGTCGAACCCCAGCGGCAGAGGCGTGCTCTTAATATCAAAATTGTCCCGTGCAAGTCGGCTCGCCGTTTCGATAAACACACCGACGATTCACTGCGCCCGCTTCGCGAAAGATTCGCTTGCGAAAGATTTGTTTGGGACGGAGAATTATTAGCTTTTTGATTAAACAGATATTATAATGTGTTATTATTGTAAAGTTAACCAGAGACTTGTAAGGTAAAAATTACGGCACTCTAGGTAAAAATTCCTGTTTACCAGGCAGTATAGAATAATTGTTACGGTGCTAATTAGAAGTAAAAATAAATAGTAAACTTTCCTGCGATCGCTGTACACATTGCACCGTTTAGTTTGCTTTCTGTTTTTTATGCAAATAAAAAGTGTCACCGCTTTCGGCATCAGCAGTGATGCGAGTCTAAAAACCATTACATAATAAAACCCAGTACGCGCGTCTAACCAAGCAGGTTATTTTTTCTGCCACAAAGCGCCGTATAGAGGTCGCCTTTTCAAAGATTTAATAATCTGAACATAATATCTCGCGTGTCCCTTTCCTCATTACGCGAGAGAACCGCGCCGGCATGTAATATATTGCCGCGGCGTCTTTTGCGAAATTGACGAAACGAGAGCCGAGATTTATCGGCGCGAGCGTGAAGCCCGGCGAAAATCAATCGCGACGAACAACGCCTACGTGCGATGTACGGGCTTTTTGCGTACACAGTGCACTCTTGCTTTCGACGATGAATATGAAAGCGCGGCGCCGCCGTTGTTTTTAAATTAATCGCGCGAGTTATACTTTTTTTGCTGGCGGGTTTTTACCGAGGAAATGCACGGTGATGGAAAAAACTGATCCGCGCAGCGATAAAAATAGATTGATTTTACGCGGTAATAAAAGACTTTTAATTCGGAGATACGGGAGTTCGAAGATTAAAGTAATTGTATTTATAATTGGGGGTTATGCGTAAAGTTTATGCTTGTTAAGTAGCTTAATTAAACGAGACTAGGGAAAATCGGGGTATATCTAATACAAGTAAATTATTAACTTTATTTGTTTTTAAGATAAATATAGAATTAAATGAAATACATATTTTACGATATACTGCATTAAAGTTGAAAGGAGAAAAATATGGAAATTTCTGAGATACTATCGGTTACGTCACGGGCAGCTATTTCCAACACATTTGCACCTCTAAATATATAAATCAACTGCCATATTCTTCGAGTAACGAAAACTATAAAATACATCATTCCTCCTTCAAAACAACCCATCAGCACTCAAGCAAGAGCCAACCAAAACTGCATATTGCAAATGATCGACCGATCGAAGCGCACTAATTGCACGCCGAACTACTGAATACTTGCCCGCGGCGTGCCCCATAGAAAGCTCTCGCAGCTCCGCATTTGGCCAGCCCTTGACGCGTTGTTGCTTCGCGAGTCCCGCCGCGTACTTCGTCGCGCGCCGGCAATAAAATGTTTTCCTCCGCGCGTCGGCGAGCAGATCACGACTGATTTTTATTATTATTCGCTCTCTCCGGCCGTTCCTTTTTTCCGGCGCTCAGCTCCGCGCGTCGACCGGTAGCCGCTAAGCGGATTTGTTCGGAGGCGCGCACGCCGCGACTCGCACTCGCTACCGGGCTTTTTTTTTCCCCCGCAGCCCGAAACAGACGTGCCTCCTCATACGAATCGCGCCGGCAAACGGGTTTTTCTTCTTTCTCTTAGGCGCGGCGGCGGCGGCGGCGGCGGATTCATATTTTGCGCGCGCGAGCCGGGTTATGAGAGCTTTTTTCATACGACGGACGGAGGATCGTATGAAATATTAAAACGTTTTCTTTCGTGGTATGTAGATGTTTCGAGAGGTTGACAGCGTGGACTGTGAATGCTGAGTGTGGCGGCTTGGAAAAAGTGGCAAGTTTAAGGTCGGCGTATCGAGTCCAAGTTTATCGGACTTGTATATTCTATATTGGGATTAAGATAATTTCGTAAAGTATCATTTCTAGATATATTAGGTGATTCAGTCGAAAACTTAAATTTTCATTGTCTTTTCATTGTCAAAGCAAATAGGTCAATTCTTACATTTTCCACGAAAAAATACGGAGCAATTTCCGAATGAACACTCCACAAATCACCAAGAGCGTAAACAACATCCGTCCAGCTGTCAGTCTCGGAAATCAGAAGCCGCTCGCCGCAGAGCTTCCTGAAAGAAAAAAAAAAAAAAAAAACTCAGCCCCGCAGCAAGAAAAGCTCGGCGCGAGCAGCCGAAAAAACAAGCTCTCCCCCTCTCTCCCTTTGCGCTCCTCTTCCCACGGCCTGGCCGATAAACGGGCATCCGTCGTTGCAGGTTGGTGCGCGGGGACTGCGCCGCGGCGATTATATGCGGGTGAAGTGGCCAGGGCGGCCGGCCGGGCGTACGCTCGTCGAGAGCTCTCCTATCCGATCCAGGAAGCAATCATCATCCCGTGTGCCAGAGCCTATCTCTAATACCTTTAAGCAGATAAACGCCGCTCGCCGCTCGCGGAGACCGGGGACGGCCTATGTAGCGCACAGCGCGCGCCCGTCCTGCACGTGAGGCCAATTGCTCCCTGGATTCTCTAGCTGAATCGAGTTCGCGCGCACCCGATGGCTGACGCGCTCGACACGCGGAGATGTCGTGCGTGGGCTTTAGGACGAGCTGATATCGATGATGCTTTTCGGTGGAGTTCGCGGAGCGATCGGGAGGGTATTTGTAGCGTGAAATTATATGCTTGGTCTTGCAATTATTTTATGAAATCAATGTTTTACTAGTTTTATTAGTGTGGAGCCTGCGGTTAAAATTATGTAGCGCTTATCTTAAATTAAAAATTTTATGAATTATGCATACGATTCCAAAGTAACGTTGGATAAGAAACATTGTTCGCAGTTAAGCATTACAGCGTGGCGATGAAAATTTTTTCAGATAATTAATTTTATTGTACTAATTCCCGCAAGCCGGATCTGTACAGAAGGATTAGATGCTAATGGAAGAAAAATTAATGTTGCACAGATTTCAATAAGATTAGAAAATCTTAGTGCTCATTCTTAAAACCGATTATCTGTATTCCGTAAAATAAAGTCTCTTGGGCATGGCAAACGTTAAATTCTAATAAATAAAGGCGGCGCTTTAAGCAGCACCGGCAATTTGCATTTGTATCCCATTGATAAATTAACGATTAGTCTAAAAAAGCAGCGCGCGGCAAACTAAACGAAAACTGCACTTTACAGGCGTATACAAATTATTACGACCACGCGCTCGCTTTTTTTTTCTCTCTCCTTTTTTCAAACGCAATACCTGACCCAAATATCGTTCCCGCGCTTCCGCGCAATAATTCCCTCGCTCGCGCGATTATACTTTCACTGGGATGCGCCGATAAAATGCATCGAAGAAACGCTCCGGTCGAGGGCTCGAAAAGATGAGTCACCGATCTTCGAAAGAGAGCCGAGAGTTATGCTGCCTCGCTCGCTTATCCTGCGGATTTCCGGGTTGAAAGACCTACCTTGGCTGCCACGTTTTTCCTTATCTCTGGGGCGCGCGCGCATTGTGAGAAACATGATGCGCATTACATTATGGAACGAAAATAATTGTAGACGGCGTTAACAAGCTCGCGGGACTGCGCCGCGGTAATAAAGCGCCGTGATTTGTTTCTTCTTTGAGAACTGATGGTGGATGCCTCGGCTTTCTTCGAGCTCTGGGGTATAAGAGTTTGGGCAATCGGAGAATATAGCCTCCTAACGAGATTTGTCGAATTGATTGCGATAATTTGTAAATCTTACTTTTACGCCCGAGATATATACGAGTGTTCATGTTTCAGCGATGAAAATCGGCGTACGAAAATAAAATTAGATTGGAGAAAAGTAAATTTATCGATTTTTAGGATTTCAGACCTGAAGTGAACTAAAGGCGGTGTACAAATATAATAGTCACGTAATTTTTAGCTATAAAATACGAAATTGGAAATTGTGTTACAATACTAATATTACTTATTTGAATATAGGAAGAAATCTAAATAACATTTTTATTTACAGTTACAAGACTCTCGTAAATTCAGAAAGGGAACGAAAAAAAAAAACAGTCCGTAAAATAGAGCAGCCGATAATTCTTGATCCTTGCAAAGCGCACTCGGCGAAAGAACCTGCATTGAAAATCGACTCACACGTCGCAATGCAGCCGATAAAAAAAAAAAAAAAAAAAAAGAGCGAGCGGCCAAGTCGATAACCCCTCCTCTCCGCTCGCTCTAATCATTATTGCCCTCGCCGACAAGCCTGGCGCACACGCGCACGCACGCACACACCTCACAGCCGCGCGCGACGCAAAAAGAGGCGCCGAATCCGTCGTTACACGCTCGCGATTTTCGTGCCTCCGCTCGTGCATTTCCCGCTCTCCGTTGCGCAACTCGCGATAAAAGCGCGCGCGGGGGGACCTTGGCGGGGGCACATGCAGGGTGGACGACCCGCGTTGCCAGTGCGCGCGCGCCGCCGCCGGTTTGATTGATTTCGCCAGCGAAATAAATATAAACTCTCGGCGGGTAATGAGCCCGGCCGAGTCTTTTATTCAGCGGCGAGCGCGCGGCGCGGCGCGCGCCTGTGTTTGTAAACGAATTTTTCAAGGTAAATTGGGTAATGAAAATTTACGTTTATGAACATTGGCGGCGGTTAAAGCCGGCAGTTTTGCAAAACTCGACGAGTGCGCGCCGCGCCGAAGGCTGGAAAATTTTCTGTACTGTAATGCAGTATTATTTGCCCAAGCGGCGCGGTATATTTCGTTGTTAAAAAAAAAAAAAAACAGTTTACAGTCGATATTAAGCCTCGATCATTGTGCCTCGAACGTCAATAATAAATCAATGCTTAACAACGCGAGCACGAGTAAAAGTAACATTTATTCCTTATAAATATTACGTCCATTGCAGAAATTCAGGTTAGCTTATCTAGTAAACTTGTCTCATTAGGTCACCTTCAGAAAACTTTCCGTTTGACGCACAAGATCAAACTGTCACGCACCGCGACCGCTTCCGAATTCATAACGCTCCCGTCTAACGATCTCCCGCCGAAATTCCGCAAAGTGTCGCCCTGCCTAACCGTCCGTCGAAAAGCTCCGCGAGCCTCGAGAGCGCGTCCCCAATCGACGATTCTTGACACACTTAGCGAGAAAAGGCAGACGGCGGTCTCTCGCTCGATCATCGGCGCGGCGATTCATCGGGTGAACTCCACCTTGAAAACTTACCAAGGAAAAAAAAAAAAAAGAAAAAGGAAAGACAGAGCCGCCGGCCGCGCGCGAAAAAGACACAACGGAGTCGCGGTCGAGAGCGCGGCGATACATAAAAGCGGCGCGCGCGCGTCCAAGGCGCGCACAAAAACATTACTCAACCGCGTGGCGCGCCATTATAAAATCAAGTGAAAATTACGTAAAAGCCCAGGCCGAGCGGAGCCTCGGGCCGTGGCACAGAGCCGCGAGTAAGGTCGGCCCCTCCAACCGCACGCACACGGCGGCGCACGAAAGCGCGAGTAAGAGAGAGAGAGAGAGAGCGATTTTCTGCGAGAGGTAGTTTTTCGCTCGAACTTGATGGAGGCGAATTTCGGTTGGGCGCGCTTTCAGCGGATGCAGCTGTGATTTATGAATAAAATGCTCGAGTAGATCATTTCTATTAAATCAACGGGGTAGTAAAAGCGAGACGTAGAGATGTGGTGGTTTGTGTGCACTAATTCACGTTAACTAAATTTATGTTCGTTTAATATTAGTTTCAAGAATAAATATATAGTACAGTATATTATTTATTTTTCTTCATAAGAATAACAAAGATAAATAATTTGATGAAAATAATGCATTTTTTAACTAAAATACATCTTAAAAACCGCGCAATAGTTTTTCCTAAGAGGCACGTTTTCAGTGACGTCGAACGAAATCCTGTTACTGGGTCAATGCGATACAATTTCCACATGGCTTAATAAGCAACAATAAATTAATCAGCGCATTCTTCACTCTCAATCAGGGACAAAATAAAGCAGAACCTCGCTCTCGCATTGAAAAGTCGTCTCTCGCTCTCGCCGTCGCGGCCCGTCAGCTTGTAAAAGCTCTCTCGCGCGACACGCGCGGCGTTTCCAAGCCCTTGCCGTACTTATACTTCTGAGCGGCGCGCGCCGCCGCGGCGATAAATTCAAACTCGCGTAATATATAAACTAAATGAAAAAAGGCGAGCGCGCGCGACCGCCTCGAGCGACTTGGGGGAAAAAAGGCAGCAGCAGCAGCGCGCGCGGAGGAGAAACAATGCCGGTGACAACGCTGGGTAATGGTCATTCAATCACGGGCTAATAAGAGAACCCGCGGGCCGACTTTTCCGCCGCCAGCGAGCATAAGTTATGGAGTCTGAGTGCGGCGCGCGGTTGCGACAGTGTTTTCTCCGGCTACCGGCGCGCGCACTTTTTAGCGGAGCGAGTAAATCAAAATCGCGGGCCGCACGTGGGATTATGAGTAACGGCGACCTTAGGCTGCGTCCAGGCGCGGCTGAGGCGCACTTAACTAAGGAGCACGCTGGACCGGGCCGATGGTATTGTTTGGAGCTGAGAGCCGGAATCGTAATTCAGTGAGTCAGATGTTCGGGTTTTTTTTTGGCGAGCCTGGGTTTTTTTTGCCTGCTCTTGGCGACAGTCGCGAGGAGGGGGAGGTGGTTTGGTTGAATGTTTAGGCGGATGATGAAAATGCTTTTTCTTGTTATCGAGAATTATAAAAAATTTGAGTGACGCATCGGACGTTTTTTCGATTTGGAAGAGTTTAACAAACTGATGACGAGTGAATAATTTTGTAGGAAATTAGCATTTTTAGAAAGACCGCTGATGAGTTGAAAGGTTGTCAACGCCTCGCATAAAGGTACTGAGGAATCAATTGTCACAAAAAATAGAAAACGCTACACTTGTTTAAATAAAAAGCGCGCTGCTTTCATCGATTTAAAGTTTGTTTTTGTTCAACTATTTAATCAAACATTAATTATTTCTCAGATACTAATGACGCAAGAGTGCACAAAAGTGTCATCATTGGATCTCCAAAGCTCCCCGAAAAATGAATCCCATCGATCATCCAAAAAACTCGAGCCCACCGAATCGGCCTCGGGCTGCGCTCGATAAATCTCCGAGCTTAAGCTCGCTTAGAACTCGGCGCATTTCATCTCGGAACTCGCCGGACGGGTTCTCTCTCTCTCTCCTCGCAACCTTGCCTCTCTTATCAGGGCTATCCGCGCGATAATTCAATCCTCTCCCCGCGCGGATAATCGAGCGCTCGACAAAGCCGCGGCTACCGGTATTGAGCGCGGAGCTTGCACACGAGCGCGAGCCCAAATCGGCTCGTTAATTTCCATTCTTTTGCCCGGGAGTCGCGGAACGCCGATAAGATCGGAGAGCTCGAGAAACGTAGCTTGCGAGCGAGTTGTTTCTCGGCGCGAAATCGGACTCATGCACGCTGGATGAATATTGTAGCGAGGATTGGCGAGTGACGGCTGTGGAGGGAGAAGGCTATACTAATTTAAAGCGCGAATTTTTTTTTTTTAATATGGGTGCAAAGTAAATTTCAAAAAGTAAAAACTATAAGAAATATATAACTGTAAACTTAGCTCGCAAAAAAATTAATTTACCGTCCCCAGACTTTCTAATTTCACACCTAATTAAAGCGACTCTAATAACAGCCTTCTAATATCCTCTTTCACCCAAAGAGTGCTTCAATTACAATCGCATCCGCGCGAACGAACGACACTTTCGTCCAAGTGAAATCAGCCGCTATACAAGCGCAGCGCGTAGTTTTCCATTGCAATTTCGAGCGGTGCTTATACACGCGTTTAAAATCGTGCGCGCACCGCAAGACTGACTTTCGTTCGGCGTACACACGCCGAGCAGAGATATCGCCGCTAAGCGTGTCTACGTCGATGGCTGTTGTATATACGCCTTCGGTCCGGCTCCGGCGTGAATAATACATTTGTTCGCGCGAGCCAATATCCCGATGTTCGTTGATAAGGAGCCCGGCTGAAATTACAGCATTGTTTGGTAATAGAGTTATTAGCACGGCCCGACACCTCCGGTGATTTTGCGAGGGCTCACTTAAGATTCATTTTACCGAGAAATTCAGAGGAGTTTTAATATTGGCGTATTTACGTGCCTTTAAAATGAATCGGCTGCGTTTCCGTTACAAAGTTGTACGTGAATTTTTAGAAAAAACTAACAAGTAAATCTGCATCAAAGATTTTCCGCTCTCCCGCAACAAGTATCCCGAATAAATCGCTCATTTTCAATATAATCTAGAGCAGCGACTCTTGCCTTATCAATTGGCTAAAATGCATCGGAGAGAACCGAATCCAATATCCAAAATATCGACGCGATTTGCGCGACTTATTCCGCGTGTATTACGGGTAAACAACAACAAGATCTGCTGGAACGGAAAGAGCTCCGTAACTCGAAGGAACATTGACGCGATCATGCGCGCGAGCGAACTGTCGATAATCGCGCGGGCTCGCTAAGCACGTTCCACGATCTCGGTAGCTTTAAACTGGAGTGCCCTAGCATAATTGTACTTTATCGCTATTTCTTTATACTTCTCTTGATTACGGCCACTTTATCGCTTTTTTTTTCTCCTCTGCCTCTCCGCGCGGGAAAATTTGCAATTGTAAAAATATACTACTGCTGCGCCGAGAGGATTGCGCAGAATCGATTAAACGAGCTAATTGTTTCACTTTTGAAAGCTGGCATAAAATAGCGCGCTAGGAGAATATATGCTTTATTTCCCCGCATGAAATATTTTAATGCTTCCAGAAGCTTGCAAAAGTCATAATTTGTGCGAGAGGCTATATATTATTTATACGAATTCGATATCGCTAAAAAATTTTCCGCGATCATTCATTTAGCCAGGCAAAATTTCGGCAAAGCAGGTAAAGTTCCCATGACAGTCTATAAGGCAATATGTTTCTCAGCCGTAATACCAATCCCGGCAGGTTTATAATTACGCTCTCCGCCCTTTTTTTTTCGCTCGGCGCGCGCACTTTTCCAGCGTTTCCCCTCCACGCTTCGCTCTCCGCGCGCTCTCGCGAGCACCGCTTCGCCGGCCAATTTCCCTTATACGAGGATATATCGTGTCGAGAGGTGCGAAGATTGCGTTCGCCAATTACACGAGAGTCGCGTTCCGGGCGAATGTCGGACAACGGCGCGCGCGCGCGCGCCGCCGCGGAGCCATTGCGAAATGGATATCGATAAGGATCGGGCCGGACCGCGCGGAAAACGAGACTTGATACAATTGTTTCGAAAACGGCGATGTGACTGCCGATATAGCCGCGATAGCGTTTTTTCTCCTGCCCGGCCGTATAGCGAGCGCTGCTTTTCGTTTTTATGAAGTTGTCGCGCGCGCGGAGAGAACGGCGCCGTTCCTTTTTCTTTTCCGCGGCATTCGAGGGAAATGAATTTCAGGCAATTAACGGGGCATTATTTGTGTATGTACATTGTAAAAGAGTTACTTAATACCGGGCCCCGGAGTATGTACGGCTTAATTGATAAGCCGCGCGCGCGGTTATTACGGGATCGTGAGGGGCTTTTTTTTTCGATCATTGCGCGGACTGTTTTCGTTAATATAGCCATTAATTGGCGCTATAAGCTCTAATGGAAACGTTATCGTTATTTATTTCTGGAGTAACGGGGGCACAAAGGAAAATGTCGCGCGGAGGTTCTGGGATTTCTCAAGAAAATTAGCATGAGCGCGTTGATAAAAAAAAAAAAAATTCCGGATTTACGCAACAATCGCTTTTCGCATAATGGATAAATAATGACTGTTATTTCAGGGTTTTTGAGGAAAAAAATCGATAATTATACGTAAGATCCAGTTTTTATAATGGAATAATTAAGCTTTTAGGTTTCTTTTATAGAGTGAAAATTGTTAGGGCTTTGAATGTATTAACTTCCAATTTTCTAAGTAGTTGACAAATGCCGTGGCAATATGTTATAAGGCTGCGGGTAGACGGTCATTATTTTTCAAAACTACTTATTTTGGTATCGCAATTTTTAATAAGCTCTCCGAATAAAGTGATTTCTAGTGTTACATTTTAACAGTTTCCAGTCACAATACGATCAGAGTAATGGTCGTAACATTATTTTCAATTATAGTGATCTTTCTCTGTAAATTAAATACTTCTTCCAGAATTTCTCTATTATACTCATTCGGTCTACACGTTAAGGGATTTACAACTTTTTTCGCTAATTGATAGATTAAATTTGAATTTTTATATTCGATTTTTTATTACGTTTGGCGTAAATTTGCCCCGTAAATAATTTATAACTTGTAAATCATTGAAAGGAAATGTTAAATAAAACGTAATTAATTAAGTAGTAATTAAGCAGTTTCTTATCGTTAATTAATGTTATGTGCATTGAATTATTTACGAAAAAACTACATTTGACAAATATATATATTCTTAGGTAAATAAAAAGATATTTCAATGTCAAAAAATATTAATGACCGCATATTAATTAATTTAATATTTAATGAGATAAGCATGAATATTAAAATCCTATAATGACACACATCAATCTTACCGAATTTAAAACTTTTAACGTCTAACGAAATGAATACAGAAGCCTATAAAATTCTCCACCTTTATTCAAATTACCAACAGATTGGCCCACAATTCCCTCAATAACCCAGTAATTAATCGAAAAAATTGAGATCCGAGCGGCTCGCTCGGATTTCGCTCGATCCCGTAAACAGTCTCCTCCCAGCCTTGGCTCGATAGCGATCAGCTGCAGCGGCGGCGGCGGCGGCGGCACACACGGCGAAGAATTTAGAATGCTCGGCTCGTATTTTTCGCCGCGCTCGAGTGCGGAATTAGCCCTGGACAATGCCTGGAACCGAGCGCCTTGAATTCCCGGCGCGCAGGAGAGCCGACCTTTTATCCACGTGTCCATGCGCGTAATCGCGTTATGTCACGCGCGCGCGCGCACCTTTTGCTTATATCGCGGAGGCCCGAGAGCGCGCCGCGGTATACTTTCTATTTCACGCTGCGAGCGGCCGTTCGCGGCAGATTTTCTCAAAATAGAAACCCAACAGTCGCGGCCTTGGGGGGAACTCGAGAGTGCGCTCCGTTATCTGTGCGTGTGTACGCGCCGGTCGAGTCTGTCCCCGGGCTTCCTTTTTCTTTTTCTCGCGCTTCCGAGAGGGAGAGGGAGGCGATGCTGCGCCGAGCAGCCTCTTGATAGGTTGATCAGGCCGTTTTTTTAACGGGGGTTTTTTCATTTTTTAGAAATATACGAAAATTTTTTCTGTAAGTGATAGCTTTCCGATCACTTGATTTTGACTTATTTTATACTTGGCAAACATTCCGAGCAATTTAGGAAAACAGTTTAGTCTCTCCCACAATACGCGCTTAACAAAATAATTGCACTGTAAACCCAGAAAAACATTTTATTGCCTGCATCTGAAATAGTTTACATCGCTTACAATTAACAATTCAAGCGCTTTTACGCCGAGCGTTAGAGCCACCAGGCTTATGTACGCCTTTCCCAAGCAAATAATGTAGTTTCTACGCAAATTTCTTAATGCATCATTTAATTCAACTTGCTCCCCGCTCTCGCTCGGAGGCAGAATGACTTACACACACACCGGCCGAATGATTAACGCGAACGTTTATGCGTGAATTAAGCGACGAAAAATGCGCGCGCGCGCACGTGCGTTTACGGTTGTATAATTTGAGCGCGGGCCCCGTATCGGCCGCGCGGCGATTACGGCCTCTCTGCTCGCAATGTGTTCGACGCGATGTTCGCGGGTGTATAAACGCGCGTAGATTATTGCGCGCGGCGGCGGCGGCGGCTATCGCGGGGGTATTAGCGGCCGCGAGGATAATTTGATAATTCCGGCCGTTTAATCGAGGCCCCGAGAGCGGGAGGAGGAAAATTGTTACTTTGTGTATGCATACTTAAGACATTCATTCGCCACGCCGGGTAATTTCGACGGCATTATCGCGCGTTTATTAGGCTTGAAAAACATTCTTTTAATCTGGTACGGCGAAAAATGCGCTAGTCTTTCGAAAAGGTTTTTCGATTTTAATTCCGATAAGGATCTACATTTTACATACAATCTTTACAACGCAAACTTGTTTACTTTGACTCTTCTCGTCCCGCTATGACTCCAGTCACTGCTGAAGCGCTTAAAACTGGTGAATCAGCGGAAAGGCGAAAAATGATTTTTGTATAATTATTATGGTAAACGCCCAAGGCTCGGTGGCAGAAATTGAAAACTCGCGAACGAGGTCTCGGTATAACGACACGACAGCAGCAACACCTCGAGGACGCATTATATCCCGGGAGAGCGGAGAAGACGATCCGGCTGACAATCATCGCGCCGTTGTTGCGCAGGTGCGGAGCGCGGATCCGCGGCGGGCAATTACGCGTACAGAGTCGCGGCGCAAAGGCGAGTCTCGCTCTCTCTCTCTCTCTCTGTCGCTTTTGTCGCGGGCGCCTTTGATGCAATTTGCCTTTTTTTTCGCCTGGTTTCGCCGCGCGCTCGCGCGAGGTTTCGTGCCCGTAATTGCGATTTGCGTGCCTTTTTTTTTCGCCGGCGATCGAGTCCGCGTGTAATGAACCGTGACATATATGATTGCGTCGGGGAAGACAGCGGGGAGGGGGTAGAGAGTTTTATACATCGGCCGCGGTGCATTAAATAGAATTATTTCGACGGATTTTTTTCGAGGGAAATCGTTAGCGCCGATTTGATTTACTGCCATTAGCCGGTAGCCGTCGGTAGCGCATTAAATGCGTGCTTTTTTTTTTTTAGACGGGTGAATGTGCGCTTGGTATTGGTTTTTTTTTTCCGGGTTAGTAGGCTTTCGGTGGAGGTTCTTAGATGGAGCTCGCAGAACTCTAGAAACGATTAAAAATGGTCATAAAGATAATGCACCTTTATAAAGATTTTAATTGAAAGTTTCTAAATAAATATTGATTAAATTATGATTAGCAATTACAGTAAATAGAACGCAATTAAAAATAATTTTTATACCATTTCATTTATATATATTTTGTTCCATCAACTCTGAGAAAATTTCAAAATTAACAATAATTTATTATTCCATTGTTTTTTTTTCTTTTTCTGAAGCTTCATTTTTTTAAATCAATTTCAAAAATTTCACTCGATCTTGAAATAAACTTAATAATACAGTAAAGTTTTAGGTAATGGACAAGAATAACTCTGGTAGACATTGAAAAAAATGCTCCTTAACGGGCCAATAAATGCTAAAATTTAACCTCAAAGCATGTGATTTATATATACTCTCCATTGACTTTGATTTTTCTTTGGCTTTCCTTTAGAAAAAAAAATTCCTCAAAAGCACTTTTTTCGAGCAATTTAACATCCTAACTCCGTTTTCACTCTCAACAAACCTCTGAAAGCCATCTCGACCTGGAAGGAAAACTACTAAGCAAAGACACGCAGCAGCAGCTGGCCCCCGCTCGGCGAAATAAAATAGGAAAGCAAAAAAGCATTCGTCGGAAAAAGGCCTTTATTTAATTGCCGTATTGTTATTATGCATTTTTGCGCGAGACAAATGGCAATCGCCGTCGGCCTACATAATAACGAGCCCCCCCCTCTCCCCCCACCCGCCCCGCGGCCCGCTCCGCTCGCTAATGAGTGCGTTTTGTCATTAGCGGCCGCCGCTCGCGCGCACGCGGCCGTCCTCGAAAGTCGAAACTGCCTCGCGGGCGGCCGAGCGAGCGCCGAGCTCGCCGACCAACGCCTATGGCAGCCGCGGGAATTCAGAGCGCGAGCGCCGGCATTTCAGCGCTGCCGCGAGAGGTACACGGACCTTCGCCGAGGATTTTTTGCCCTTTTCGGGCTGGAGAATTGTAACTATAGTGTTATTTCATGACAATTAAGTAGATGAAGCCAGATGCGGCGAGACAAAACTTTTGAGGAAACATAATTTGAGAAATATATCTATTTGTGCCCTGTCCACCATAAACTGACTCGACTGAAAATCGCCCGCCTTAAATTCGACCCAATTATTCCCGAGCGAAAAAGGTGAGTCGAAACGGTGGACACGGAAAATAACAGAGAGGCGCGCGCGCGCAACAGGTCACTTTCGCCTAGATGTGCACGCGCGCGATGTCGTTCCGCTCGGCGGCGGCGGCCGCGCGCGCCTCTCTCATTCATGAAGCCGCGCGCCGGGCGGCGCCCAGATGTGCACGTGGACGTCCGAGCCGCGCAACACACCGCGCCGCGTCGCGCGCCTGCAGTCCCAAGACCGGTTGGGGCTTTTATGTCACCGAGCCGACTGATACGTCAACCGAGCGAGAAAGGAATAGATTTTCAGAGAAATCAACTCTGTTGTCTGCCTCGGGGAGCATTTTTTCTGCGTAGGAGAGCAGATCTTTCGAGAGAATAATGAGCATTGCAAGATAATGTTTTGGCGGTTGGTTCGAAAAATTGAAATTTTTATTCAAAAATTATTAGCGGCAAATGTTAATTTATTATGCAAAGAAGGATGCGAACGACGCGAAGGCTCGTTTTCCCGTAATTAACTGATCAACTAGTCCTTTTTAACCAATCTTTCACATTAAAGCCAATTCTTCTTAACGTACTCACGGTTAGTACACTTGAACTTAATATCCCCATCCAGTTTTAATCAATTTGTAAGATCCCCTAGACTCGGCGGCTTCCGCAGTTAAGTATCACCCGCAGCGATCGAGCATAAATTACCGATCCACTACACACTTACTCATGTCGGTACACGCGTACGCGATTAGCGTCCTTCTCTCTCTCTCTCTCGCTCTCTTTCTCTCCTTACGCACTTACGTATAAGGCCCGACTTAAGGGGGGTTGAAGGTTCGGTCCGGCGCATTGGAAAGTCGGGCGTGGAGCGGCTATTTGCTAAACGCTCGTTTCGCAAGTGCGGCGCGCGCACTGCACCGCGTTGCCGCGCGCGCAGAGTTGCGCGGCTATTTTATAAGCGATTCCGTTTTTTTTCTCCTCTGGCTCTCTGCTTTTTTTTTCTTTTTTTGTTTTTAAAGCGGCTCTCGGTTCACCGCAACGTCGTCGCGCCCGGCGAAAGCAAAGCAAAGCGCGGGAAACTCGGTCCTCGGTGTGTTTTGTCGTGAATTTGCCTGCTTTTTGCCGGCGGCCCGAGAGGCCGGTTCTTGTTTTCCTTCAGATTTAGAGATTGAACTAAATATGACTTAATCTCGAGGTAGATCGATGAATAATTAACTGCTCGGCAAGTAAGATGTTGTTAAGCGTCAATCACTCTTTTCTTTTTGCACCGAGAGCTAAATCAATATTATCGGTTTGAAGTTGGTCCGTATTCGAGCAGCGCTCAATAACCCTCCGGATTCTGTAAAACAAGCCGAAACAAGGTATTTAATAATAATTATTGAGGTAAAATAAATTTGCCGTTATATAATTATAATTTATAGTATTTGTGAGAAATTAAGCAACTAGTGCAGTGTGCCGAAGGTAAAAACATTACTATCGCAACGTTCGTTAATTGGACTTTCAAGCTATTTAAATAGCGACTCGACGAGTTTCTATATTAATTAAATCAAGCAAATTAAATTTCTTTCCCCGCGCGGCCCCAAAAATCTCGGAACAATGTATAGCTTCCTAAACAAGGATAATTACTCACGAAACTATTTTTACCGCGCTCCCGCGCCCCCTCATTAAGCATCGAGCCTCGGCGGCGAATTTCTAAATCAGCGATAATTCATTTGTCACCCGTCTCGGCGACTGACGGAATCTCGAATCTCGCGTCAAATCTGCGGTCAGACCCGTCGTCGTCTCTCGCTCCGGCAAAAGAAGCCCTCACGCGCCAGCTAAATTGCGATTGTCGCCGCGCAACGAAATCGGGGCCCCCTCCCGAGCTGATTTAGGCTCGAGATCGATTAGTTAATTGCCGTCCGCACCTCGGGGCCCCCGACTCTCCCGTGGGAGACTCGCCGCTCGATCGTTTGATCAGCCGCTCGCACTGCACCGATCGTCAATCGATCGGGCCGCGGAGCTGCGTTTTCTCTTACCTCTCCGCGAGCGGGCTCGCTCTCGACAATTCAAAGAACTTGTTGTTCGCGGCCTTTTTTTTCTTTTTTTTTTTGTTCGCGGCCGCTCTCTTTCGCCGCGCTAATGCGCCTTGCTCGGCGCTCTCCGCGCGCGTATCTTTTTTTCACCGAGGTTTCTGGCCTTTTTCCGCGATTTTCGCACACACACACACTGGTTCTGCCTCGAAAGTTTAGAAACATTGCTTTTATGTAATAAGCTCTATGCGCTCGATTGAGCTTTTGATATTAGCGTCTGCAATTAAATCGGTGAGATGTTTTTTAAGCTACTCCAAGTGTCTTAGTAGAAAAAAAATCACTACTAACTGAAAATGAATTAATATTCTCTGCTTTTCTTTTCGCTTTCCGTACTGTTTTTGGTTAACACATTTTGATCAAACAAACAAAAAAAAAAAAAAAAACCAAAAAAAAACAGTCGATCAGTTGCATTGTTCGCTTCCCACTCGAGTTGAGTTTTTCTCCGTCCCGCAACGCGACATCAGTTCTGCATCGGAAAGCTTCATAGCAGCTTTAGCTGGCAACTGGCAGAGACGCATTTTCCCATGGCAGAAACAAGCGCAGCGACTATCAGTAACGGCGGTAAAAATGTCGGCGACACTACGGGCAACTCCTATATCCGGCGGCCTAATTAGAAAAAGCAGCCAGTGGGTACATAAAGCCCTCGGCGTCCGCGGCGACAAATGCCCACCGCGATCCTTAATTGGTCAATTGATCCGCGGCGCTTGGGGACGAAGGATGTTATATCGAGAGAGAGAGAAAGAGAGAGAACCGTGAGAGGAGGGACGGCGCGCTGCCTGACAGCTTTACGTTAATGCCGAGAGCGAAGCGAAAGACGACAACGACGACAGAATTATCTGATTATCGCCCCGGCTTTTATCTCCGCCGGGGTAATTAATCGCTCCTATAAGAGTCGAGCCTTTCCGCGTGTACCTTTTAAAAGGAGCGATTTGAAAGATTGCGAGATCTCGATTGCAGATATAGCCGGGAGACGCGCGAGCGGAGCTGCCGCCGCCGCCGCCGCCGCCGCCGCTGCCGGCGATCTTATTTAATTTGTCGGAGACATTGACTTTTAAATGAGCTATCGAGCCTCCCTCCGCCGAGGCTCTTTCGTTTTTCGATGACGAGATGTGTGTGGATTATAGGCTCGATGAGCCGAGGTGTCGCGGCAATTTGCTTGCCACCGACCGGTCCGGTTTAGTATATATATCGCTCCGAGTTAAGTGGATTCGGATTATAATTACGCGTTAATCAATTAATGATTTTCTTTTTGTAGCAGCGTGCGATCCTTATCCCTGATAATGCTATTCAATTACCGCGGAAAATAAATAATTGAACATTTTTAAATGCATAGGGTGACGCTAATACGCTTTTAACTGCGGGAGTAAATAGTATTACTCTAGTTACCAGATAGAAAATAATAATACTTACATGGTTCGGTTTCGAACGTCAAATCAGATGTTAATTAATCTTGATAACGTTGAAATTAACACATCAACATGGATTTTTAATTAAAGCGCGCAAACGCACTTAAACGTACGATTAATTATGATAACGATTTTCAAATACGAGTTTTCTATAAATATTCGTCGGAGAAAATTCCGCGCCCTTCTAGTTCCTTGAATTCGCTAAATAAATCACGAGACCAGCTGAAATCAAGCCGGTCTAAAAAGCCCGTTCGGAAACGTTCGCGTAGCTGGGAATTTTGACGAGTTGCTGTCAAACCGCTCGTTCCATATCAGAAGCAGAGGAGGAATGTTGAAAACGCCGCGGACTACGCCTGCGAGCTTTTTCCGAGGCTTATCTCGTTATTCTTAAGTTAATTAAATATCCTTATGAAACGCGAGTGTTATTATTAATTGGACATAACTGACCTGATTACCGTAGGCTTTGAAATTTAAATTGATGTTTACAGAATCGACTTTAATAAAGACGATAAAAGTGATTTTTAGAATGAAAACTTTTTTTTTTCAGATATCGCACGATTATTGTTTCTTGTACAATTTTAAACTGATTATGTATTAGACAGAAATTATAGTGTTACTCTGGAGTCTGGAATTTTGACAAGCTATTTGCGCGAAACTCCTTGATCGTTTTCTTTGAAAAAATCGAGAACAAACTGCAAAAAGAAGCAAGCCAGGTGGTAATACTGGTTGTAAGAGAGTTTTCAATTTTTTAAAAGCCACGTTTCTCGGAAGGCGAAGCAGAAAACTATTTTGGTCGCACGACTTAATCATTAGTACTAATCAATGACAACGTATAATTAATTTTGCGAGCCACAGGACTCCTTTTTAAAAAAGTGTCACCAGTCCATCGAAGAGTCACATATTGAAATGAAGCAAAAGCTGCGTCGAAAGCCAGAAAACGAATTTTTGAACTCGAATTCAATAAAGATTTCTCTTAATCGCCAAATCGCTATTACAAATGGACTTTTAGAGCCCGAACCGGTACTCGAGAGCCCGTCAGAATTTCAGTAAAGGGATAATCTCGGGGAACAAGGCTCGGCGAGCGCGTTTATTAAGCAAGCCGAGCGCGACGCGGATATATATAAAAGCTTTGGACTGACGGACAAGTCGCCGGACGTAACGAGGCTTAAACGGCTGCGCATATTGAATGGCCGCGAGATAATATTGGCCTTTTCGGTTCGAGCGCGAGACGACATTCTCGTGGAGCGCGACTCAATTAGCGGGATTTACTTCTCCGGCTATCCGCCGAACCAGTCGAATCGATCGGAGCTTGCTTTGCCGCGGAGCGGAGAGTCCAAGCTCGCCTTAATAAACTCGGAAAAGCTGCGGTGGAAATCAATGTTAATTCGGTGGAAAAATTGGGCGTCGCTGTTTTACGAAACGAGAATTTGAAATTGCTCTTGCTTTGGAGAATTTCAAGTGTTTCTTTTTCAAATTTTCAAAACGGATACAAGATATAATCCAGTTCGAAATTCATTAACTCAGGATTGTGCGTATAAAGTCTTGCTGCGAATCAATTGACCGTGCATTCGCAAAAGACACTTGTATCTCGGTGCGGGTTAAAAAAACCAGTTTTTGAGCATCAGCCACGGATGTTTATTTCGAGTCATTACTGCTTTAACGTCGTAAAATATAGCGAATTTGAATTTTTAGCGCGGCGATTATCAAAGTATCTTAATCGACCCTTTCCATCCCCAACAGTTCGCCAAGAGTAATGAAAATAATATCAAAGCGCCGAAATCGAAAAAAAGTTCGCGACTCGGACTTTTGCAGCCGGACGGCGAAGGGGTCAGAAAGGCGCAAAAAGCGTTAAAAAAGGCGCGCAAATCTCTATCTCGGCGATTCGTGTAAAACACGTTGACGAGTGTCGCAAGTTCGCGCGCGTTTCGCCTTTTTTTCCCCTCTCTCTCTCTCTCTCTCCCGCGGGCCGCCGCCGCCGCCGCCGCAGATAACGAACAATTTCTACTTTGTCCCAAAGATTGAGAGATAATCTCGGTCTCTCGCGCTCGCCCTCGTTCGTTTACTTTTCAGCGACTTTCGCGCTCTCGCTCGCTCTCGGCGCTCGCGTGCCACACATGCACAGGTATAAGGGTATTGCGCAACGGCAAAGCCACCGCCGGCTATTACATTATGCGCCTTATGGAAAAGTCCCATTGACGCGATAATAATCTTATACGCGCGCGATAATGCAGCGGCGTTAAGTCGCTGAAACGGCCTTTTTTCCCCCCCGCTTTTTCATGCATATGTACGTCCCTTTTTCTCTCTACCTCCGTCAGACGTGTGTCCGTATATGCAGCTTTCCCGCTCGCGTGTAAACAAAAGTGCCGAGGATTTTTTGCCGCCGAGCTTCGAAAGGCAAGGTGTATGCAAGAGTTGTGTTGCCGAGAGAGTCGAGAGAGCGGTGTTGTGTTTCTTATACGCGGCTAAATTATGATGTTTTTGCGTAATTAAGCGAGCGCAGCGTTTATTAAAGGCTTCTGTGTATCGTCTATTGATTTGTTGCGGATTTTTCTTGCTCCCTCTGTCGTGCGGAATTTCCTAACGCTGCACACATTCGATACAATGTATCTGCATTTTTTCGGCCATAAAACTGATGTATTAATTAACGTCGATGTTCGCTTCCTATTAAAATAACAATCTGCCCGCAAGGATAAATGCATAATTCACTATCGATGTGTATTTTTGTTATTCCTCACAACGTACTCTACCATATCGTAGAATTTACTGCACTACTACTGTTAACTAGAATTCATCTCTCGCTATTAACTAATACGATCAATCTTTCCCTTTTTATGTTAACCATCAGGCGGCTACCTTATTTTTCTAGCCGATCGGCTCGATAAATCCGTAATAAAGCGCTCTCGATCTCCGGGCTATCAGTCGGCCGATCTCGAAACACATGCACCGCGGCGATAAAAGGCGCGCGCGCGGTCGGTGAAAATTTCGCGCGCGGATAGACCGCCCGGAAAACAGTCGATTTATTTATAAGCGCGTGGGCGGCTGGACCCGAGAGAGAGAGAGAGAGATACTTTTCCGAGTTCGCGCGCCCGAGTTGCCACACGTTCGTTCGAACGGACGCAGCTCGAATCCGTCAGCCTCGCAACCGGAACGATTGTGAAACGCGAGCTCTCTCGCGAGCCCCGACGTTATATGTTCCAGGCTTTGGGGAATGGGTATTACGCTCGCCGCGGATTGATGCGAGCGGACTTGTCGGGACTGGCGTGTGCTTTTTGTCGCCCGTTTATTTGAGGCCTTGACGGCTGGCGTTGGAAAAGCGCCGAGTGCTCGTTTTGGCTTTTTATCCTCCGGCGAAAGTTAATCGGCTTCGGATCGCAATTGGTGACGCAAGCGAGCTTTGGCTTTATTATTGTAGAGTCGACCGCTGGGGATCTACGCAAAAACTGCAAGTTCATTTGTCTCGTTATTTAGGATTCTGTTGATCCTGCTTCTTAAAGAAGTTGTTAAATAAATTGTTTTCTAAATTGCTGATGGAGATTAGTAACAGCTAATAAAAATGATCTCTTTTGATTCTATTTTATACAGAGTAAGCGATGCAAGTCGTTCCGTAATTCTAACACTGTGATATACTAAGGAGTTTAAGTCGGTCAAAACAATAATCCAAACTTTTAAAGTACGGAGATATTAGCCGGGTATTTCCTGTTTAATATACATAGATACAGCTGCGTAAAGACATCGACACCAACTATTCACCCTGTCAGTGTGCGATAAAAAGTTTGTGCTACTATTTATATTAACTTTAATAGTTTCTTTTATACCTCATTTGTTCTTTCTTTCGAGCTTTGATAATTCTCGAAAGTTTCTACATAACATTATTTTTCTAAAAACTACTTGAAAAGAAAAATCACATTCTTTCAAATAATGGTACATTGTTATTTTAATTTATAAAAGCTGTTTAATAAAAGCTTAATTAAACATTGAAAAACAGTTTTAAACATAATCCTCGATATGCCAACACTTTCCATCCATCCTTTCTCAGTTACACAAAACACAAAAGAACGCGTTCAATGCTCTCTTCAAGAAGACGTCTCAGCCGCTTATATACTCTCCTCGGCCGTACCTCCATATATATATATATATACCCGATCGACTTCCATTCCACGGTCATTAGCGCCAATCGATCGCGCGGCGTGACGGATCGAACGATTTGAATAAAGAAAAAAAAAAAAAAGAGAGTCGTCGTCGCCGCCGCGAGACACAAGAGAGCCGCGCCCAGTGCGGAGAGCGCGGCTCTCTCCTTATCTCGCGAGTCCGATCGGCTTTTCGCGCGACGATCGCTCGGATCGATCGCTCGCTCGAGAGCGCGGCTAATCGATGCTTATTATTTATCTGTCGCCCCGGCTTGAAAAGCCTTATCGCCCGGCGAGTTATTGCGCCTACTTTGTAGCGGGCCGAGGCCGGAGCTTTTTGCCAGTTTTCGGCTGGGGAGGCTGATGTGGTTGCGGAATTTCGGAGGCTTATTATGGAGCGAATTCGAGATTTTTATTCGAAATCGATTTGCAGCAGGTTTTGGCAGTCGCTGATTTGTTCTAATTAAGTCTACTGCGTTAAAAAGTAGCGTTCGAAGATAAGCGTAATTGAATTAGATAAGTCATTTCTAATTAAACTTCATGAAATATGTATGAATGTAAATTATGCGAAATGCAGTGCTTAAGAAGCTTGGAAAAACGTATTTTGCAGTATAAAAAACAATCATAATAATAATCGTCAAAAGGAATAGTTAATTTATTCACACAACTGACCCTTTGGAAAACTAAACATCTTTTCAATAATAATTAAAGTTAGAAATTAATGAAATTAGTTAGTTAATGTTAATTAAAATATTTATTTGAAACGATTGATTATTCAATGTGCGCCATTGAGTGGAAATAACAAACGTGCCCGAGTTAAATAGAATTCTTTTATTTTAAGATAAGCGCTTTAAATGCAGCGAACGGCAATATATAATGACGAAACTCATTTTAAAGATTTTCCATTTTGCAAAAGCGCTTGTTATCGCGTTTGCTCGGTTGCATAAAACATGAGCTACAGCCACGGGAATTAATTTCTAATTATAAGCAATTATTACATTCTAATTATATAATTCGAGCTGATTTACGTTAGAATACGCGAAACGGCAAGCGCGCCGCGCGACGACACTTTATTCAGCGCGCTTTTCATTTAACTGGGCACAATAATCGCGCCTCGTTACTTATGATCTCGCTTGGTTCGATCCCGCGTCTAATACCTTCGGATCGACATTCATTAAAATTGCATTAAACACGTCTCTGGAAAAGGAAATAGCCGGGCTCGCGCAATAAATTCCCCTCGAAACTCTTTAATGCCAGGCCTGCGCGCGGCGGGGCCTAAATAAACGTATAATTACGGCGCGGATGCGACGACGCCAAATTGAATTTCGCGTTCTCGCCGCCGCCGCCGCCGCCGCCGTCGCCGCGCGCCGAGATGTCGCATTAAGGTCGAGTCATTTTTCTCTCCTTCTTTTTCGCTTTTCGCGCGCGCGCGCGCGGAGCTCCGCGGACTCGAGTCGACTCCACCTAATTGCGGAGCCAGACGCGATTGCGAAACGCGCGATTTACTTCATTCATGTATATACATTCGCGAGGAGCTGCTGAGGGGGGACTCTGTCAATTTGAGACGACAAGTGCTGTGTAATGCCGAGCGAGACCGAGAGCGTAATTTGTTTTTCAGAGATTTTTAGCGCGCCCTTGTATCCCGCGCTTGCACGGTTTTTCTATGGGACTCAGCTCGACCAGCTCAAGTGCCGCTCGAAGAACCGCCGATTTTTATAACAAATCTTTAAATTCATCGCGCGTAAAATGAATGCTTAAAACAAACATATACTTTAAAGAGGTGAAATTCCCGTCTTACATGATAATATTTGCCATCTGTTGCAGGTGTCCGAGGTGCCGAGAACGGGCCAGTATTCATGCCAGTATGCCAATCTCAAGCCAGTAGACGAGAAGCAAGGAAGCCAGTGCCTGTCGGCCGCACGCGACTCGAAGCGGAAAGTTCGCGGTCAGCCGGTCGCTGAAGCGAATTAACCTTATACATACCATAATAGTTATCTCATCCTAAAGTAACTCTCAGCTTAGTTTAAGCTGCCAAGTCGCGGGCCGAGCGAAAGTTTCAGTTCGAAGTGAGAGGGCCGAGTGCGGATTATCTCTCGGGCCGTCGAAGCCGAGGTCGAGGGCCGGGGGAGGAGGTGCGCGCGCGCGCGCGCGGGGGGAGGATCGCCACCCGGGGACCAACGCAGCGTCAGAGATTCAGCGGCGCGAGGAGGCGAGCAGCGGCGGCGCTCGGGCGAGGAGGCGGTGGCTGGAAACGACGCTGACTTACATCGGGAGCGCCAACCTGCAATCAAGGTTCATGGTTTTCATGGTGAGCGAAATCGACTTTTTCCTATACATATATATATATTTTGTTGGAGTGCACCGATTGTTCGGCGAGATGATGTATCCTTCGAAGAAGTTGCGAGCGATCCATTTTTAAAGCCGATACGCATCTCGCTCCGATGCGGAAGCGGCTCGAAAAATGAATCTTGCGCGCGAATCATTTAATGATCGGGCCCCCGACCGAATATGTTCGAGTCCGAGTCCAAGTCGCGATTATGTATCGCGCGTATTAACAAGTTCGGCGACTCCCGGCATAAATCACGAGCGCGATATCGCGTATACACTTCCAACGGGCGCCTTGTTCGTTATAAGCTCATTCCACAAGAGCGGGTACGTCAATGTGCCGAGTTTTATTAATCGGAGCAAATTTGTAATCGTTTTTATATACTGTGCAAAAAAGTTTTCTTTTAATTGTTCTGTAAGAAGGAGGAACGACTCTTTTTGTTTTTGGAGCGATTAAGATTGTGATTTTTTTAGGTGCAACATAATAAAACTGCTCTAGAGAATGAGACGAAATTATATTCAAGTACTCGCTTAAAATCTCAAAAAGTTTTCATTTTTGGCACTCTTTTGCGGCAAAAAATAAAATTTGATTTATTTGTAATTGAAATTGAAAATTTTTAAATTTCTTTAAATTTTTATAAGAATAATTTTCGGGGTGAATTCAAGTTATTGCGATTTTTATTAATTTCAAGCCCTGTGTAGTACAACCGATACATCTGGTTGTACTAATCGATTCACTCCCGAAATACACTTACGAAGCACATAAATCTCCGGATCACAAATATGAAAAAAGCCTAACGCCACCGGTTACACGTGTTCGACATATCGCCGTCGAGCATTGGACTTACTCGCAAGGCGTTACGCATTTAATAAACAGTGCTTGGGCCGCAATTAGCACGGAATTTTAAGCCCTCGAATTCGGCAGAGAGGTGCGCCCGTAAATATTGCAGCTATCAATTCGCTTCTTCGTTCAATTCTCTTTTTCTCGACTCTGCGTTGCAGCGCAGCTCGATGGTGGGGGAATTAATTTGCGTCCGAAAGATCATGCTGCGGGGAGGGAATAAAATATCGAAGTGCGATAAAAATTGGGAGGGGGGAGGGAGGAATGGGAGTAGATACGCCGAGTCATTAATCATCTTTGGTACGAGTGACTTTTGTTTATTTATTTATTTGTCGCGGGAGGTTATCGCTCGTGTATTTTTTAATGCTCGATATCGACGATGTTTAATTGAGATAAGCGAGCGTGACAAGTGCTTCTTCAGATTGCGTGGAACTTTCTTCTTTTGAGTGGAAAAACTTATAGATATCGAAATAATCCAATTAAGTATTTCAAAGGATTAAACAAATTTTTATTGCGTTTCACTTATAAAACATCTAGATTGTTCGTTAAATAGTTATTTCACAACAAAAATAATTGAAAAAAAAAAGTTTAAATTCCTACTCAAATAAAGGATGCTTTCGCTACGAACACGTCACAAAATAAGCCTCATATTTATGACGAAAACCAAAAGTGCAATAAATAATAATAAAATATCGCAGATTATCGTCCCTTTTTTGCACATCCTCAAAAATAAGCAGAGGGAAGGGGAGAGGGGGGGGGGATAAAAACTCGCGGCTTGATAGGATTAAATTTATTGTAATCCCTGGGCGTCGTTGCCACTCGGTCCGCGAGTAATGAAACCGAATATCGCCGGGCGCGCTCTCCACTCAACGGGCGAAGAAACACAGAGAGAGAGAGAGAGAGGGAATTAAATCCGCGTATATCACGGCGCGATCGCCTCTGGTGTGTAAACGCGCGCATTTTTCTTCTTCGACGGGGGACAAGAAGACGGCGGCGCTCGTTCCCGTTTATTAATCGGCGTTTACGCGCGCGGAGGCGCGTTACCCTCCCCCTGCCTTTTTTGCAATCGTAAATATCCCCCTTAATCGAATGCCAGGGCAGAGAGGGAGAGAGAGAGAGAGAGCATATAATGCGCGCTAATGGGATTTGCATCGCTCTCTCGCTAAGTACAATTAATTTACCGCGATGTTTATCGAGCGGATATAGTGTTTGGGCGGTGAGAATTGCGCCGGAAGAGGTCGGGCTTTTGGGACTGCTCGATTTTAATCGCTGGAATTGCTGGCTTAGTATTAATGCCGAGTATTAATTTCTCGGGGGAGCGATCATTAAAATCGATCGAATTGGAAAAAAATCGCGGAAGTACTCGGGCGCTTTTCTATGCTGTAATGTAATTGTGTTCGTCCGATCAACCTGGTTTATTGCTCGCAGTTTCTTTTGTACAATTAATACTAGAAGCAATTTTAAAAACAAGTTTTATAAACGATCTGTGCGTCAGACCATGAGAGATTTAACGCGAGTTTTGGTTTTCATTCTCGACATAATTCAAAATATTACTGCTGCAGATTTGTATACGCCGTAAGATTCAGAAAGTCTTCGTCGTCGGCCACGAAATCCTTAACCCTGAAATAACGCCGAGGATAAGAAAATATAATAGCATCGAACGGTTAAACGAGGTTGAAAGGCGAGGTGACGTTTGTCATTCGGTAGCAGCAAATCCCTCGACTTACACTCCCGCGCCTCGTAATCTTAGCCGAAAGGAAAAATAGCCAACTGGAGAGAGAATACGGTTTTTTTTTATCGCGCTTAACGAAAACAGAGATGGAGAGCAAATTATGCAAATCGTAGCGTGTAGTTTGTTTGCCACTTGGTTGAGAACGAGTTTAGTGCTCGTGTTCCCGGGTGGATCTTTTTAGTGGGCCTCGGAGGTAGAATTTTATTAAAATCGTTTATATTTATATTCGCGAACGTTAAAAAAGAAAATTATCTGCATTATTTTTGAAAACTCCTTAGATAGTAACGGAAACTCTGTAATAACTATCCTCATGTATGAAGCACTCTCTCATTACTTCCAGCAATAAAACTTCCTAAGGGTGTCTGAAAAGTTTCAAGCTGGTTCGTTAAAAAATTTTGACGCAGTATAAAACCTCCAACTTTATCTTCGAACCTCGATTTTAAGACGACTCGTTGCAAAAATTTATACGAAATGCACTACTTGCGGTAACGAACGACCGAATGCAAAAAATTCGAAGGAACAAAGGTGTTCGAACGCGAACAAATATAATTAATCGCGGCGCACCGACGAATTTAATCGTATACGCGCAGAGCGCGAACGATAAGAAAGCCAGCGAACTCCCTCGAAAGCGTAATCACCTTATCGTCTCTCTCTCTCTCTCTCTCTCTCAAGGCGGCCTACGCGAATTCCATTTCATCTTGCTGCGATAAAAGCGCAGCCCCTCTCCCCCCCTCCCCCGTCCTTTATCGCCTTAACTTTTTCATTTTTAATCAGAGCCCCTCTCTCCCTCCGCCACATATCTTATCCCTGGTCCTTTTGTGCTTTTCGCCACGTTCATCTCTCCGATCTTCTTACCCGCCGCTTTCTTCCACCGCGCCTCTCCTCTTTTTTCTTCTCCCTCTCGCTCTCCGCCTCGTATTTGCACTTGAAAATGAGTACCGAATTCCAGGTGGGTGTTCCGCGAGGAGATATTTTCGAGAGGTGCTGTGCCGGGTCGCAAGTCACTCGAGCGCGCGCGGCATTAATAATCGCGCCGCGCGAAGCTGCGAGTACGAATGCGGCTGGGTATATAACGCTGCTCGAATGCGGGTGTGGCTCGAGGAAGAGTAAAACAGTTGCGCTCGGGTATTTTTATGAATATGAGTTTTAGCTTGATTTCGAGCGAGATTTTATGCGCCAGACGAACGTAATGAAATGCCGGGAATGCACGATAATTCTCTCTGGCTTTTTAAAGCGGATTATGGATTTCTAGATAGTTTTACTATTATTTTCAGTACGAAAAATTGTTATGTTGATTCTAGCGAACGATAATTACAGTTTCATTATTAAAAGAGCTTGTGGTTAAGTAGCGTTAAGAATTCGAGGCAGCTGCTATGTAGCGTTCAATTTTTTTTTTTTTTTGTAATTTCTTCTTTAGTACAATTTATTAGTCATCAATTAATTAAAAAATTAATTACCGTAATGCTTATGAATGCAGAATATTTAGCATTTCTTTTAAAACTTAAAAATGAGAAATAAAGCTTCTAAACATTCAAATCAATTTTCCATTTAAAAAATTTGAAACCAAGTCAAAAGTAATTAGTTTAATGTAGTCACTAATACTTATTATTAAATTATATATTATCATGTGTATGCAGTAGTTTAACACTAATTTTTACTTTGATAATCAATTTCGAATATTTTTTATCTGAGTCGCCTAACATCTAACAGGTACACAACTACTGCAATATATTTTTCGGTACGTTGTTGACAATCAAACGAAATATATCAGCTCCGAAAATAATAAACCCTCGTACTAAATTATCCGAGCCTATAAATAAAATACCCTGCAAAGCCGAATTTTTTCCCAGCGGTACTTAGAAATCGATTATTAAAATCCGACAGATTTAAGGTCGAACTTCGAAAAGCGTGCATATAAATATCAATTAGCTCGAGAGCATCGCGGGTCGCAGCCTCGCGCGCGACACACCGCAGCAAAAAAAAAAAAAAAAAAAAAAAAAAAAAAAGAAAGACGAGAGCCTCGCCGATGATTTATCCGCGAAGCTTTCTCGCAGTTCGTCGCGATAAAAAAGTAAATGGAAACAGTGAAACGTCCCGCGGCCGCCGCCGCCGCCGCGCGCGTCTCATTCCTTTTAATTATCCCTTCGCAGGCAATAAATAATCGATGGTTAGCCGAGAGAGAGAGAGAGAGAGAGAGGCCCTCTTTTCCCATCGCAAATCTC
This sequence comes from Ormyrus pomaceus, assembly GCA_900474385.1. NCBI lineage: Eukaryota > Metazoa > Arthropoda > Insecta > Hymenoptera > Ormyridae > Ormyrus > Ormyrus pomaceus. The sequence goes on from UCOM01000169.1 coordinate 74,697, forward strand.
GCGGCCGGCGGGCCAATTTATCGCCCGATCTCGCAATCATAAAACACCGCCCTCGCTTTTCTTTCTCCTTCGCCTCAGCTTTGTCTTATACTCCTCGAGTTATTTGCTCGTCTCTTTTAGTATCTCCTGGACGAGCTTTAGAAAAAATGCTCCACTTTTGCATACTCGCTACATTTGCTTTCCTAGTCGACTAATTCTCTTGAATTATTGTCAAACTTTGTTAATAATTGACAGATTTTTATTATAAAAAGCAAACAAAGTATTCTTTGCAATATAACAAAAGCATTCCCGCAATAAACCCGGAACTTCCTCAAAGCTCCGCGTCTCCCGAAACAATCGACTTCCCATGTTTATATTCCCTGCCGATCGTCTCCTAAACCCGAGTGAATCCTCGTATCCACATGCCGAGGCAACGCCCCTCGCGCCACCTGCGGCGCCTCGAATTTAATGCCCGCTCTCTTCACCTGCGCTGCCGCTCGAGAGAGAGAGAGAGAGCGCGCGCGCGCGCGGCAATTTGCTACGGAATGCAAATTGAATTCGAAATGCGCCGCGTGTCCTCCCCGGAAAAGAACGAGTCGCCCGTTCAAATTCTGTTCCGCGAATTATTAGTCGTTTGTCGGGCCCGGGCGCTCGTTCTTTTTCGCCGGATTTCGCCCGTCGGATTTATGGGACGGACACGGGCATGCCTATATTGACGATGCGGGGGATTTTCTTTATTGGGGCGACGGATTTACCTTTTGGGTGAGTCGATTCTTTACTAATTGCGCTGGACGAGCTTTGAAGTTTCTACGCATTTTTATTGCAAAGTACTGAAAATACGATTACCGTTTAAGTTACAATCGAATGAAAAATTATGCTCAAATAATCATTAAATGTGCAAAAATGTTTTAATGATTGTTTGATGTTAAAATAATTACATAAACGGTACCCTCTACTCACGCCCAATGTGAACAAAGGGTCCAGAAAAAAGTATGTAGGTCACTTGCAATATACTCCACCGGTGAAGCGAATCAAAGAACAGAAAGAGAATCAACGAGAGCCCACCCGCCGCGGGCGCCAAATTCAAATCCGCGGCGACACGCGCGAGTTTAATAATACGCCGTTGCGATGCGAATTTACGCGAATCGAGCCGTGAAAGTGGCGATCGCCCTGACAAATAGCCCGGCCCCCGGTGATTTACGCGCCGTGACCGACGGGCGACCCGCCGGAAAAACGTTCTCTCGCCGCTGTTCAAATAGCCCCGAAGGGGGATGATGACGTTTTCTTTTAGCGGAGCTTGATCGAGTGCCCGGGTGATCGATATACGCCGCGCTCGGATAGTGGCTTAAAAGGGTTAATTAGCTTTTCGTGTTTTGTTTCGGACTGCGCGGAATGTAATTTTCTGCGGGTACTCGCGAAGACCCGCGCTGTCGTACAAATGTGGGTATTTTTTTTACGAGGTTTTTCAATTTCGTAGGTTTTCATTTAATAGTCGAGTTGACGGATAGGAGTTCGTTTGTTAAATTTCTTAATTTAATGTGCTTACATTAATAATTCAAAATAAAGTTCCTGTTTTTGAATGATCTTCATCTACGAATTTTAGATATTACTTATGTTAGTATGACTAATTTAAGTTGTTTAATACACTTTAAATTTGTTCTTAAACTAAATATAAAAAAAACTACTTTTTTTAACGAGGACAGCAGACGAAATCGGGGTCACGGATATTGATGTAACGTTGTGACATGTTATCTAATGATAAAATATGAAGGAAGTCTCATCCATTCAACCTATATGAATGTTTGATTTTTTTTAAGTTATGCACTCGAAAAATTGAGCGTCAGACTGAATAGACGTTCTTGTGACCCATAAAATCCTTGACCAAAATGTCGTACTCTCCTTTGTAACATAAAAATTGAGTAATAATATTTTTTTGAATTTCTACTTTTCAATAGCAATTAATAGACTTTAAAAAAAGCAACACATAAAGGGCACGCAGGGCACTAAAAGTCGAATTTGTAAATGCGTTAATTCGCCAGCGATCATCACTCGTAACTCAACCCCCACAAAACGGCAACTTTATGATAATCCGGCCAAGCGAGAAAAAGTCCGGAATAAACTTCCCCCCCGAAAAGAGTACCGCGGCGCAGCCAAGAAGGCAGAGCGCAGGTTGAAAAAGCGATTTAATGCGGCGTCGGGCACGAGAAAAATCCGACGAATTCGCATAAATCCGGTCGAGCTTGTCGAAAGCGAACCTCCCCCCTCCCCCCCGCCGCCATTGTTGCTACTCGCCGCTCCGGTGATATACTCGCGTGATGTCCTCGGGAGCCGCGCAGCGGTAAATTTCGAGAGCGGCTCGCCCACGCCGAGCGTACACGTTGCGTACACGCTTTTTTCGCCCCGGCCGTTAATTGTCGCGATGGATTTAGAGGCTCGCTTTGGGGGGGAAGCGGAGAGTCGAGGTATTTTGCTGCCGTGTTTGGTCGAGAGGCGCTTTAACGTTCTTTTTTTCTTTTTTTTTTTGCTCTGCCGAGCTGCTCTTGAGATTTAGAGGAGCTTTAGGATTAAAGAATTAATGCCGGTGCATTTTTAAAGGTACGAACAATTTTCTTCCGAATGCGTAATGTGCGACTAATATAAAAATGTTTAATAGTTCCGATGCTTCTAAATTAATGATACTTTAATTGTTAAGTGAAACAAATTTGTAGTTTCAATCGCGTTTTTTGCATGGAAATTTCAAAAACGGGATCGGTATTTTTTTATATTGTTATTACTGGCTTGCTAAAAGCGACGAGTTCAACGACTTACAAAGGCGAAACCGAACCACTTGAGCTTACGCGTTACTTGACACTTGTAAATAAACAGTGATATCCCGATGTTAGTTTCGGCAGAGAACGCGGCTGAAACCGAAGACCATCCGATTCAGGGATTAGCGCTCTTTCACTGAGACGCCGTCGTTTTCTTTCATTATATTTCTCTTTAATTAAATCGATTGTTTAGACCTATTATATTCTACGACTTATTAATATTTTTTTAGTAGTATTTAAAATTCACGCAAACACATGATAGAGTTATAATAATGAAACTAATTGCAATTAGTTTTCTTCGATTGAAAATGCAGTCACAACAAGGAAAGTCCTGCAGAAAAAAAAGGGAAAGAACCTTCTAGCGCCGCGTGGCGACAGTAGTATGATTTGTTCGTCGGTCGCGCAATCTCACCCGTATTGATACAGCCGCGATTGGCTCTGATTTTTCCGTCGGCTCCTGCAGTGGCGAGAAGCTAATATACTGAAAGGCGCGGGGAACGAAAAAAGCCGACGTGTTTGCAGTTTGGTTGACGATTTGATCCGCGTACGCGTGTTTGCTTAACGGAAGGCGCGTCACGCCCCCATTGTCGGACGGTATCGCGCCTCGGTACGATTTCTCCTCGAGCGACAAACGCCTCGAAAGCTCTACTTTTGCGGAAGCTTAAATAATACTCGGCTGCCGGGGAATGGAGCAACAGGTGGATCTTGAGAATTTTCTTTTTTTTAGAGATTCATTTCTTTATTTAATATAATGATGATAAATCTTAATTGAAAAATTTTAACTGAAAAATTAACCCAGTTCTACCCTGGTATAGAAATGTAGCGAGTGAATGTGTTTGTAGACCATATAAATTAGCCAGTTGATCCGCTTATTTCAAATAATTTTTCACTGGTTTATACATATTACGATAAATCGGTTAGAAAATTATCAGTGCAACCGTAATTTAATTTGCTCCGCTGAAAAAGTATCGTAAAATTTTCATAAAAAGTTATTTATTAATAAAACTGACAATTTTTAAGATTTAATTTTATACCATTAATAAATAATATTTCACAAATTGCTCCGTCTCTTAATTAGCGTACGATTTTAGAATTTAATTTTATAGTATTAATAAATAATATTTCACAAATTGCTCTGCCTCCTTAATTAGTACACGACAAAAAGTAAAATGAAATTTTGTTTGCCAAGTTTTCCAATAAAAAATAAGTACGAGACAATAACGTCAGGCACTTTTACATGGGAATACAAATTATTGACGTTATTTCACATGAGCAGAAATAATCTGGTGACATAAATGGTAACTTGCATTTTTAAGGCCCTCTTATCCGGAATAAGTTATACATGCAGTGCGCGTTATTAGTAATTAGGTACAGAATGTATCGGCATAAAGTACCAAAATTTGACGTTGAATTTCTTTCACATCCTACGGGCGCCTCGAGATGAGGCAATAAACTGCGAAACAAGTTCGGCTCATTACAGCTGGACAAATGGACGGCTCCGAGTCGTTACGAGCTTAATGAAAAAAAGAGATACATAAACAGCAGTTATTTAAATTGTATTTTCTTTGCGAGTCGTTAAAATCAGATTTTTTTATCGAGACACTTTTGATATTCGTTAACAGTTTGTGGGAACGCTGATGCTCTTTAAACTTGCTTCAATTTGGTTAAAATTTAACTTAATCATATATGCAAAATGTAAAGTACTTTAGTTTTAAAGTGTTTTAATTAAATGCTGATTTCGTCAAAAGAGCCATATTAATTGTACATAAATGAAAAAATACAAATGTGTACGTATAACTTTTTTAGATATTCAGTTGATCATCTTCGGCAAAAATTTCCTTGCAATTGCAAAATTTGCAAACTAAAAAATCCAAGAACTTTTCAATATTGTTTTATTACCCGCTGCGTACAAGCAACAAATATACTCCGTTCAACGAACTCGAAAAATCGGCGCTCCGCTCGGAACTATTCATCGCCGACGAAAATTCCGCGCTCCCGACTTCCAGCTCGGCACTTTGAACTCCGTGTCTGCGGGAGAGGCTTAGGCTGCCGCTCGGGCAATTTCCGTCCACGTGCGCGATGAGTGAGTGCCCGTATTACCGACGAATATCGCCTATAAATATCATGTCCGTTTCCTCGTAAAACCCGGGGGGAACACAAACGCCTCGACGTCCCGCGAATATACCTGCAGGCGGCGCATCTTCGAGAGGCGAATTTTTTCGGAGCACCGATCGACGTCGAGCGCTTCGTTGTTTCCAGATTTTTCGTTGTGCGCAAGGTTTTCAATTTTTCTCGACGACAAAATTCTCGTCCGTTTACCTGTGACGCGATTTTTTATTATTAAATTAATTTAACTTACTATTTTATTATCTAAAGTAATTCATCAGTTTTCAAGTTTTAAGTCAAATATATAGCAATGCAATAACGAATTGAAAATCAGTTGTTCGGAACCTAAAACCAGAAATTATTTTTACGTAATATATATTTATCTCATTGCATAAAGTAACGCATAAAGCACAAGAGCCCAGGCGCAGATAAAATTTCGAGCGAAAATAAACATAAGAGTAAACGCATCAATTTTTAGTAGTGCATAAATCTCGTTACTGCCCATATCCTTTTTTTTTGTACAGAGCCTCCTTTGTTTAGTTCTAATTTTTCTTCCTCGGCCTCTTTGCCTCGGCAGGAGAGAACACAGCGCCAATAAAACTCGCGCTTCGCCGTTAAATTTACGGGACCGATGCCGCGCGTCTATCGAGCCAACCAGAATGCGGGAAACGTTGATGGCGATGAAAAGAGGATGCTAAGAAAGAGGTTATGCGCGCGAGACATTTTCCAGAGGTATAAAAGCGCCTAGCCTTTTTATTTACGATGATGAACAGTCAATAATACTCGATAGAATTTTCTGCCTGGGGATCGAACTGCGCAAGTTTTACGATAGTTAAAATTTGTATAGGAAGCGAGGCAAAAGTTGAAGAAAGCCGCGAGGCTCGAAAAGAAAAAAAATAAACGAAAGGTCTGTTAAACCTGGAATCCGCGATCTGCGCGAGTATTAAAAACGCGTATCTAATCGAGAAACAATATAACCGCCGTCGTAGAAGGGCGAGCAAACGTGCACTTGAGTCACGTAACTGCCGAGGAAATTAAACGCAGTTTGTTTGACTATAAGCGCAATAGAGCTGTACGCAGAAACACAATATCACTGTAAAGTGCCGTTCTCTAACATACATATTACTGTACCTCCTTTTCCCCAAGTTGAAGCGATATTAAAAGCGTATTAGAATTAGAATCCGCTTTTGCGAGTTAATGCTTTAATTTAAATTGATTTTAATTGCAGGCCTACTTTTCTCGTGGTTCAGCCTTAAAAAGGGGCCCGTAAATACAAAGCAAACGCCAGAACGGACATCGGCGGCGGCGGCGGGGACTTTTGCTTAGAGCTGCAAAACGACCGGGGGGGCTCGGCTGCTTAGGGGGCTACTAATTAGCCCCGACTCGCGCGCCTCGAGCTTAGCGATGCGTTTCCGATCCTTTATGCTCGACGTTAAGCTTGAGTTACGAGGCAGTTTTCTTCAAAATCACCGCTGGTGGCTCCTATAACTGCCTACCGGCGCGCTTGACGAGGGGAAAAAAGCGCGCGCTGCGGCCGCGCGGCGCGGAGAGAGCCTCGGCGTTTTGTCTCGCGGAAAATCGGCCTCTGTTTATGTCGCGAGCATTATACGCCGCGGCTTGATTTTAGCTCCGCGGACGTGAATCACCGTTGCGGCTCCGCGGGCGAATTTACGATTTCTCGAGGGGGAATTTCGAACGGATGGCCAACTCTCCGGACGACGAGGTTAAACAATGATTGTTGGCCGGGATTGGCGTTTGCTGGAATTCTGAGCTGGTCATTCGAGATCGAGGCGATAAAAGTGCGTAAATTATGGGGGAGGCTTGGGGGGATGTAATGAACTGCGTTTGTCGTAGTTTTTGAAGGAACGAGTGCTTAGTGTCAATTAGGAGGGTTTAACGAGTATTAATTATTTGAGGGAATTCTAGTGCGGAGTAAAAGAAATATAGAAGCAAAAGGACATGATTTTTAGGTATAAACAAGAGTGAAAAACCTTTACAAATATTTTTCTGTTATTAGTATTGATATTATCCTTAACAAATCTTATTGAAGTGAGTTAATTAAAAATTAATTTATTTTTACAAGTCCAGTAACTTTAGAAAATACTTAAAAAATCATCAATGCGAAGTGGAGAGAATCTTAATTATGCTTTTTAAAGTCGTTTTTTTTTGCTACCAATACTGACGTGCTAAATCGCAGTGAGACAAACGATTGACAAAGGCGCAACATTCCCAAGTACCGAAGCTTAGGCGTTATGAGACACCTGAAAATAAATAGCGGTGTCCCGATACAAATATCGACCGCGAGCCTAACTCGCAGTGTACTCCACTCGATTACAAGTTCAATCACCTTCTGGTCTAACAAAAAATAGTTAAAATCAGCGGAAAAGTCCTTGACGACTCGGCGAGGCAAAGATTTAATATCAAAATTGAAACGACCGCGCGCCAATCTCCCCGCGATCGCGTCACACATCGATTACCCTGCCCGTTCTTAGCCCGCTATCATAAATCAGTTTTCCGCCCGGCAAAAACAACAGCAGCAGCCCCTGCGCAAAAAGCAGCTGGCGAACGAAAAGCGGTTCTCCGGGCGTCGAGGAATCGCTCTCTCGAGCTCCTCGCCTAGGAATTGAAAGGCGCGAACTACGGCGCGCGCGCGCGCGCTCGCCCAGAGAAGGCAAAAGACCTCTGGGACTTTGAATAATGTTCGCGCTGCGCCGCGCGCTTTTTTCCTCGGGGGGCCCCGAGCTCGGCGCACAAAGCGCGTCGCGCGTTAATTCGCGCCCCGAGCGGCTTCTTGCTCGCGCGCGCTGCCCAACGTGTTATTACACGGAATAAACGTCATTATGCTCGGACACACGCCGAGGCGGCGCGCGTATACCTGGCGGAATCCGAGAGGCTGGAAAAATGCCGCTTTTAGTGGCGACCGGTGCTTTCGTTTTATCGCCGCCAGTCGCCGCGCGGATGGTTTAAGGGCGCAAACTCGCGCCGAGGAAAAATACGATTTTTTCTTTCCACTCGCTGGACTTTCGATATTTGCCCTCTCGCGCGAGTCATTGATTCGCCTGAGCTCTTGCGGTTGCAACGTTTTATTCTTTCAAAATGTATCGGGAAATAAACTCGAAGATAGCGCTGCTACTGATGAATAATTTAGCAATTTTTCATCGATTATATGCCCCTCGTATGATTTTTCCCAACTTTCCAAGTAATTTTTATTCATAAGTTTCTTGCTCGTAAGGATATTTTACAATTCTGATACTTTCATTTACCAGGAGCAGCTCCCAGCGATGTTTATTAGTTTAGAAATAAATTTCAGCCGACTTAGCGCGGCGACGAGAAAAAAGCCATTAATTTTCTATCAAGAATCGCGCGCGGACCCATCCGAGAAGCAGCAATGAAATTGCGACTGAATAAAAAAAATGCCGACGGAATATTATTAAACGCTCGCCGCGGCTTCTTGTTTTTACGTTCATTAGGCTCGAAGCTTACTTGCATAAATAAAAAAGGATGAGTGCCAACTCGATATTACCAACGAGACGCGTAAAGAAATTAAAATATCCATTAAATCACTGGGTACTCGCGGCGGGTAACGCTCGTTTGAAAATCTCGGGGGGACATCGACGAGCAGGTAATTAATAAAGCGCCGCGGCTAATATCCTCGCGCTAAGATTTCTAAAACTGTAATTTAATCACTCGAAGCCCTGGTCGCCATTAACGATACCCCATCAATTGGCATCCCGTAAGACCCCTCTGCAGTAAACAAAAAAAAAAAAAAAAAAACTTTCTCGCGCGTTCGAGTGTCTCGCTTTACTCCTCGCATCAGATTATCCCAGCTTTAATAACATCGGAGCTCCTTCGGGACGCGCGCCGAAAATGACAGATCGAACAACGGCGCAGCTTTCGATTTATCGAGCGAGCGAGAGAGAAAGAGAGAGAGAGAGGAGCGTCACCGTTACGCGCGACGCGACACCTGCGCGCAACGATAAGTGATTTAAGGACCGGACGCGCCGTGGAAACGCCCCCCTTTCGCGCGAAAAGCGAGAGCCGCGCGCAATTATGCGACTGGCAATTTGCCCGGGAGTCGTCCCCGAAATTTCGCGCTGATTTACGAGCTGCCGCCGCCGCCGCCGCCGCCGCCGCTGATGCCCACTCCGGATGTGCGAGCTCATTGTTTTTATTGGGTCAGCGCGCGCGGGGTTTTGAAGTTCACGGGCTGGTTAATGTCGGCGACGCCCGCGAGCTTGTTTGCAGAAGTGTCTTTACCGAAGTGCAGCCGGTGATTAAAGCCCCCGCGCGTTGCTCGATTAATATACGGGCTTTCGCGATCCGCGAGTAACGAGTCAAGTGAAATTTAATAATAGGAATTATTGGCTTTCGAGAGGTTACGCGGGGCCCGGGTTGTATTGTCGAGGGAGTTTTTTTTTAATTGGATGCGTTCGTTCGGAGATTCAAGATGTTGTATGAGAAATTTCGAAATTTATATAGGCTCTGCTGCAATTTGTAGTATTTAATAAAATATCAAAAAATTTTTAGACTGTAATACATCGCTTTAATTGATAACCAAAAAATGAATTGCGACTTAATGGTGTCATTGATTACATGAAAACTTTTACGCAACACTTAAATTCGATTTGTTTTCAAGCCCCACATTAAAACAAGGAAAATCATCGCACGTCGAGCGCCGAAAACATTCTTCATTTATATAATTGCATGGCGATACACAACGCTCAGCTGTTGCTTCGGATTTACCGGCACTTATTTGCATGGAGGAGCAGCATTAAAATTAATGATCGCGCGGAGAGCGCCCCGGAAAAAATTAATTACGCAATAATTCGTCGGGGCTATCAGAGGCGCATCGCCTCCTTTCTTCCGCGGCGATATCGACTTCTCGCTCGCTCTCCTTTGAGACCGCCCGAGGTATAACGGATCATCGTGGTCCCCGACGCGTTCTACCATCGATTTTCCGCCGAGCGCGCGCGCGCGCCAAGATTAATTTCTCGCCTAATGAACGTGTCATCCGCCTCGCTGGCCGCCTCGTCGGCGTCTCCGCCAAAAAGGAATACGTGCACGGACGGGAGACGGGAGAGCGTTTAACCAGAGGCGCCTGAACGCGGTGGTCGATCGTATTTCTGGTCTATTGAATTTTTATCCGGTTCCGAAGTTTCACTTTGAGAGCCGCTTTGGAAATATTCAATTTACGCGAGAGCTTTTGTAACTAAGGGAATGTCTAGTAATAAGGCATGCATGAAACGTTTGTGTCAATAAAACGCATTTACATGACGTACAAAGAGGGTTTAAAATAGGATATTAAGTTTAATATAAATTTAAAATTTATCGAATTAAATGAGAAATAACGTACACATATAAACAATACAATTGAAGACAAAACGTTAGTCGTGAATTTTTGAAACTGCTCAGCCTAACGCCTCCGATAATTCACGAGCCGCATTTCAAGTGGCCCTTAGTGGCACATCCATGCGTGCAGAGAGCCAACGTTTTACCGCGCGGCGCATTACCGCCTATAACGCAATTTTGGACTACAATAAAAGCCGCATTTAAAACTCTTTGAACAGTCGAACAATAAAATGCCCCCCCCCCCCTCTCCTCCCGGCGTCGTAACTCCCCGCCCGAGTCGCGGGCACTCACCCTTTTACAACGAGGAAGCGCAATACACCGCGGCGACTGTTAAACGCTCGGTACCCATACGACACCTTCCAGCCTCTGAAATTCCGCGCGACATATAACTTTAATTGCGCGCGTATGAGAGGGCAATTTTGAAACTCTCCCGACTATTGCCAACGAGCCTCTCTTAACTTGGCCTTTAAGTCACGGAGCGAGTTTCTTTCATTAGGGGGGGGAGCGAGTTACGCGCCCGGCGCGACATTTAAATAGTTTTCCGGAGCGGCGCGCGCGCGGGATTTCGGCGCGTTCGGCGAATGGAATTCACTGTAATCGGAGGCGCTGGAATGAAACCTGTTATGAGCTGGCTATTTGCTGTTGTATAATCCGCGAGGCGAGTAGTCGAGAGCTTGCGAAATGGCCTTTCTTACCAAATGAGTCGGAAAAGCTTGCTTTTAATTATTCTCCCTCTGTTGTGATCTCTCGGCGCCGTTTTGCTTATGCAAACGAACACTTTTTCTTAATTCGTTTCTTCAATTAAGTTGGCCTTTGGTAGAAAGTGTCTGATTTCGGATTATTTTAGGAGATGACGTCAGTGTTTTTTTTTTTATTATGGATCACTGTATCTCATTTATAAGATTAGCCAACTGAATAAGTATTAATATAATTTTAAACTTATTTAAAAATATTCAAAACCTGAAAATACAATAATAAATTACTATCCAACAGCAATTAATCAATCAAATTCACCCAGTTTTTTTTCCCTTTTCCACTGAGAACTGCGCAGCATCAGATTAACTTTACAATCAAGAAGCAGTTGAATGAAAAGCTACGTAACACGAATTTCTCCTTCACCGCCGCGCATAAGATTTCCATTTTAATTAAGGCAAAATTTCCCTTTCAAGCTCATTTCAAAGCTCTAAACTAATTCCGCGCGCCGAGCTAATCTCGGCTGCGTGCGGAGCAAACAATCCGCCTCCCGTTGGAAGAGCGGCTCGCAAAAAAATGGGGGATAGAAGTAACAGCATCGGGGCAGAGAGAGAGAGAGAGAGAGAAAAAAAAAGAGCGACTGCTCAGCTCTCGAGCCGACAAACCGTATAGCGTTTACTCGGAGCTTCCTTTCATCGCGGGGCGTTGCGCGCGCAGCGTGCGGCATTGTTTTGCGCGCGCTCAAATAGCCCTCGGCGGTGCACAAACTCATCTCTGCGACAAATGCAGGCAAACGACTCTCTCTCTCTCCCCAGTCCGCTCGAGTTTTCGACGCGGCCACCGAGAGAGACCAGTAAGCGAATAGGCGCGGTTCGTCTTCTTTTGTTCGGGCGCGATTTTTTTCGCCTGATAAGCGCGGAGCTCGTCTGGGTTTCCGAGATATTGGGTGGGTTTTGATAAGGGAACTTGCTGCGCGGCTGTTCTTTTTTGTTTTAGATCTTTTATGGCCCGAATGGGGACGTGGAAATACACAAAAATCCAAATAATTGTAAATTAATAAGGAAATGTTTTTGGAAAAACATTAAATGAATACTCTGTTTTTGGATTTAAAAAACTTGGAGGAAAAAATGTAGTATTTGCTTTTTTATCATTGTCCTTGTTATGGTTCAATTTCTAAACAGATAAACCTAAATTATAAACTGCTATACTCCAAGTAATCTTCGTAAAAGCCATAAATCAATATTATCTCGAAAGTACAATAATAAACACGGAGAATGTCGAGCTAAACCTCGAGTCACCCACCTCAACGAAATAGTTCCAAAACACTCAATTGCTCGCGTATACGTCTCCTACCGCGTCCCCCAGCAATGAATCAGCAATTTCATTTCCAGCAAACGCAACCACTTCTGCTCCGCAAACATCAATTAAACGACAAGCTCAAAGAGCAACCTGCCGGCCAATAGCTGTCCTCTAATCTCGTCGAAAAGAGCGCCTCGTCAGCCGACGGCTGGCTTTTTTATTACAGTAGCAGCGGCAGCAGCGGCGGCGGCGGCTCGTGCTCTGCTCCTCGCGAGGTCAACGCTCTCTCTCTCTCTCTCTCTCTTTCTCTCCTGGCTCGACGACGTCGCCCATCGGATACGGACGGACCCCCGACGTCACCGGCGCAGTTCGTGCGAACCCGAGATACGCGAATAGATGTAGAGCGGCTCTGATCCAATTACTGTCGCTGCCCGAGCGACCTACGTTTTGATTTATTTTCTGGGGCTTTTTGAAAAATCCCGGGGACCCGCGCTGTTATGGATGCTTTATGCATTTGGCTTTGTCTCGGACTGTCATCACGAGCTTCTATTATAATATTTCAGTTGACTGAAAGAGCGCTGCTTGGAAAAAGAATTTGGGAAATTTTAGGCCTAAGTACTTGAGATCTTTTCAACCCATTGATAAAGTATTAATTCGTATTTTTAAAACTAATACTGTTCATTTAATTACTTCGATAAAAAATACTTTGTCAATCGATTCTGATGAGTAGAGCTGTCGAGGTTAAAAAATAATAACATAACGACTTATCTTCAACTCGTCGTATTTTCAAGCGAGGGCTTTAAGCTACGTCGTTTTGTTCATCAAAATCGATACCCAAAGTATCAAAACTTTCCTGTCATTAACTGCAACTTATATATATTTAGACTTTTTATTTTCGTGAATACATAGATTAAAATTCACAATACAAATTAATTTTTTTAGTTTACATGCATTAGCTACAGTTTTGAATGCGTAAAAATAGCGTTCTTCGAAAGTGTCTAGAAAGTTTCGAGCCATCATCAAAAATCATTATCTATTAATAATTTTCCATCATTCGCGAACAAAAAAATCCAATACCCGCTCCTCGTAACCGATTTTCAAGCTCTTCTCTATTTTTACGCAACCAAAATACGCACACCAACCGTCAACTTTCACCACTCGAGCCGCAGAAAAAAAGGCATCGCGCACACCGCGCCGCTCGGCTCACAATGTACCCTCATTAAAAGCAGCAGACGAGCCCCAGACAGGCGGCAAGAAAGCAGCCGATCTCGGGCGGATAAAAAAAAAGCGCCGGCATCGATTCTCTCCGGCGTCATTCGCGATTTTCTCTCCCTAATGCTCTCTCTAATGCCCCGCCAGCAGGAATTCACGTCGCCGCTCGTCAGGTGTAACCGCGTGACAAATCGTTACATTGACCACCGATTCCTCTTCTTCTTTTACCGTGTAACGGCCCCCGAGCCGATTCGTAAACGTAAATAGTTGAATGCTAAGGCGAGAGCCGGGATATTCATTGCCGAGGCCTGGCTTGTCGATCGAGGGGGAAAGAAAAATGTTTTAATTCAGGTATTCCGGATTTCTAGAATCTCTCTCGCGTTGCTCGTGGACTGTTTCCTGCTCGATATTGATTGACTGGTAAGGAGAAACTGCTGGAAGGATATTTACATCTTGTACTGTTTCTTTTGAAATATAAGAACCGACGAAATGAGAAACGAAAGTCAATCCAGCAGAATCGCGTTGTAAACAGACAATGATTTCATTCACAAAAACTTTTTTAAATTTTTTCAAATTTATCTCACATTTTCTAATAAGAAAATGCAATTGCTATGAAATTAAAATCGCTGTCACCTGCAGATACTCAAGTTTCTCTCCTCAGAATCGAATGTCTCCCCCCGCAACACCAGCGTTCGAAAGAAATGCTCTTCCGCGCAGCGCAAAGATCTTGTCGAACAGTAGCACCTCCTGAATACTAAGCAGTCTTAACAAATTGCGTCTGCCCACTAAATTTCTCTTTAAAAAAAAACGACGCTCGGAGACACGTCCAAGGTACTCCGGCGTCTCGAACGGCGGAGGTCTTCCTCAAATCTGAATAATAAATTCCTCGCTCGGCCCGACAGCTCTAATATCTTCTTTGAATCGCTCGGGGAGAAAAAGAAAGCTGCCGCGCGGCGCGAACCGCAGACGTAAAACCTCTCTCCCGCGTACGTGTGGTCGGGAAATGTTAATCTTTAATGGGGCCTCCTCGGTAGGCGCGCGGGGAAAATCGGGCGCTTTATGCACGTATGCATAACTTATGGCCCGAGTTTTTGCGCGATTAGGCAGCTCTCCGGTGATGCCGTTTCTCCTTTTTTTTCTTGTTCTTTTCATTCGGCGCGCGCGGGGTTCGAGTTCACGGAGCTGCGTATAATCGATGTCGCCGAGCGTCGCATCCTTCACGATAAAAGTCGATAGGAAGTGTTACGTGTAGGAACGACGCGCGCTCGATCCTCGCGTCGTTTTTTTGCGCCGCGATCGTCGGGGACACGCGGATTTATAAGTAGCTCGGAGAGCGCGCGAGACGTAGATGGGAGGTTTATGGATTTTGCTTTTTGTTTGATGCTTGGCGAGCTGGGATAAAGGATGGATCGGGCTAAAAAAGGCTTGTTAATAACTTACGTTTCGCGTTTTACGCGAAACAATCGGAGACGCTGGACTTTATTAGAGCTATAAATTCATTTGGAAAACATTTCGTAGTTGTATACAAGTTTTTCCTGATTGACGTATTGATATTCTTACATCCTTCACATTCGGTCTATTTATTTATTTTCAAATATATATTGCCGTCGAAGTAATGTGAAACGTATCGGGGACTCTTACCGAGAATTTATTCCTCATTAAGCATATTCGACTTATCATTAAATTTTCAATTTCAATTACTGCCGAACAAATTGCATTCACTCCGGCCCGCTGAACAATCTCTAACGAACTCTCCCGCTAAATCAACATCAGCCTCCCGCAAGCAGCAAAAATCTGCCTCGCACAAAAAAAAAACTGGAAAACTCGCCTTTTCACTTTTGTGTATCTTCCACTGCAGGCATCAGAGCTGCCGGGCGATTCTCGCGCGTGTCCAGGAATAAGTGAAGGGTTTGATCCGCGGCTCTTGTACACCGCACACTACCGCTATAGGCGCACTCGAAGCGCGGCAAATATTGACGACGACGCTCTCTCGAGAAAAAGCACTTTGCTCGCGGCCGAGCGTCCGAGAAAAGTTCGCACTTGACGCGCGCTTCGCTCGACGACCTTGTCGCTTCCGGCTTGCCGCCGCGGACTGGGGATAACCGAGATCGCTCGGTCGTTCGACGAAACGGTGTGGAAATATTTGGCATTACGTGCACCTTTGGTAATGAGGTTTACAATGTCGAACGCTTCGGAGGTTTTTCCTATTTAGGGCACCGGTCATTGAACGAAATAATTCTCTAAAGAAAGAAGAAAATATTGACGCTCTCATAAGCAAAGATACAATACGAAAGCATCGCTCGTAACTGTGACGCTACTTAAGTAGCATTAATAAGACCCACATACGAGCGGGCGACGAACGAGCAAACGGTAACAGGACTGGGACACGATTCTTCTCGGTGCGCGCCCGCAGCTCTCGCTCTCCGCTATCAGCTGACGCAAAGCTCTCTCGCGCGCGGTTAATTGAATGCAGCGGACGTAACCGGATAAGCTTGGCCGAGGCTATCGCTTGCACCCACAGACACACACAAGCACGCGGCCGTGATTATCCGGCGCAATTGGGCGACGATAGCGACTCGCGCGCGCCACGCTCCGCCGGCTAGATGAATATAAGGTGGGCGTTCTCAGGCCGGATATACGCCGCGCCGGAAGTTACGGGGGGGACGACTGCCACCGACACGCACACCCGCTGCGAGCCCGGAGAGCTCCTCCAGATTCTGCGGCCCTGCGCCGAGCCTGTCTCGGTGCCGATGCATCTTTTTGTATGGGGGTTTTTCGCGATTTGCGCGCGGGGGAATCCGAGCTTGGGGGCTTGTTGGATTGAGATGAGACTATTTCGTTATGTGGCTTAGAATAATATAAATTAAACCAGAAAGAAATGAAGACTTTATCGTATCGAAAGGCTTAAATTTAAATGAATGATAAAATGAAGATAAGCGCCTCACATGTGTACATTAAACGATTAATTTGCATAAGAGTTGGCATACTCCATCTATGAAGAGATGTCTATTACTAAGTGTGCAGAACATCAATTTCACTTAATAACTCAATGATATTTCGTAGAAATTCAGTAGTTTTAGTAGCGATTTTAATCGTGTACAAGGTCCAAATTAATTAAATAATACAAATAGATGTATCTCACCTCTTATATTTCTGTTTTCTTTTTACTCGTTGGAATACTCCAAAAATATTTTAGTACGCTTTCATTATATATTTTATAACAAATTGTTTAAATTAAAAAAAATAATATCTGTTGCATCAAAAAGATGGGCTGCTTTTTCTCGATTTATCCTTCATCGCTTATCGCGATGCGAAATCAATTAATAAAATTTAAAAGCACTGTTTAAATGTTGTTCCCACACCGAGGAACAAAACGAAAAAGGCTCTCATGACGTCATACCGTAAAATAAATGACCCAAGACTTAACGAACCGCAGCTTTCTATCCCGCAGCTCCGAACTTAGCTCCTCTCTGTATCGCGTTACCCGTTTTCAAAAATATGCAGATATCCGAGCAATTTCCAAAACCTCCGACACTTCGACACCCCGTTCCCCCGGCCGTAACTCTCCATTATCGCGGCGCTCGCCTATAAAAAGTAACTCGCGCGGGGCCCGATAATGATAAATCGGGCCCCCGGCAACGCCCACCAAGTGCGCGCGCGCATGCGCAGTTCCGCGAAAAGCTAGGGAGAGAGAGAAAGAGGGAGAGAGAGATTGATTGCGCCGAGGAAAGTCCGTATCGCAGGTGGTCGTTTCGGAATTTATAACTCGCGCAATTTGGCACCGGGCGCGAATGAGAAACGGGCCGTAGCTTATCGGGCCCCTGAAATCCGAATCGGCCGCTGAAATATTTACGCGAGCGAAGATCGATGGCCGGGCTTCGATTTATATGCATCGCCTCGCGTTTCTTTTTTTCTTATTGAACCGAGAGAGAGAGAGAGAGAGAGAGAGAGTTGCTCCTCTTTCTTGCTTTCTCCTCCTCTGTTTTTTTTTGGCTCCGGCGATCGCGAGATAGTACGAGTGTATCGGGCCCCGATCGGGGCTTCATCATTTACGGCGAATTGCGCGGACTCGCTTTTTTTATATTAATGATTCGTTAAACACGTTATACTTCCCGCGGCTTCCGCGCACTTGACGATGCTCTTTGAAGATAATTCAAGAGGAACCGTAGTTCGCCAACTGGAATTCGACGTGCTGCGTATGCGTGCGCGTTTATCAATCACCGAAATTCATTTGCACTCGCGATAAATTAATTAAGATAATAATCCCGAGTCATAAATTACTTTAATAACAAATGAAGCAATTACCTCGGGGGGCCCTGCCCCCATTTTTCACCGGGCAATAACGAATATCGCGACTCGGTCTCTCCCGCATAGTCCGAATCGCCGAGTGAACTTACGCGAAGCTCGAAAAAAAAAAAAAAAAAAAAAAAAAAAACCCCCGCCTCGACCTCCGTGTTTTCGAGCGGATCGCCGTAAAGTTTGCCTATCGAATTGCATCGCGTGTCGCGAGCGCACGGCGGCGCAGGTGTAGATTTTGTGATTACATTGGTCCCCGAGCGAGCGAGCGCTCTGCGCGTATAAGCTCCGAGTTGACAAAATAATTTTCCATTGCTATATATAGCTTCGTACCGAGGTTAAAGAAATGTATAAACGGATTAATTATCTAGGTTTCGTTCGTAGCTTTTACTCGAGGGGAAAGCGAGCATAAAAATGTAGAAAATCATGAAATTGATTAAGACTCGCGAAATTCCGCACAGATTTCATAAAGAAGTTTTAATTTTTTCATTTCATTAAATCTCAGGGAAATTACGCAGAAAATTTGAAAAATTCGTAAATTTAATTTTCATTATAATTATTTGCATTGGCAGTGCGGCTGCCGTTTAAAACGATATAAAATTTTAATTAGAAAACGAGCATGTTATCCTATGTTACTTTCAAAGAATTCATGCAGGATATATTATAATCCGCGTATAACAATAATCATTCGACCCTCTTACGAGAAAAGCTGATTACCGGTCCTTAACGGCGCACTTACATAAAAATAATGACAAAATAAAAGGCCCGTAATCGTCTTAAGAGGTACACTTTCGGCCGAGCAGAGTAACCCTACCGACCCTTCAATTTCTGTCTCACATTCGGCTATAAACTGTCGAATGATTCTTCACGCGGATTAACCGAGTCGTAAAGACTGAATCAGTGTGCGCGCGAAATCGCTACCAAGCTTAATCTTTGCTTTTTCGTGTTTATGTATTACTTAGGCATTTAAGGCAAAGTTGTATAAAGTATCTTGATCTTTAGTAGGTCTTAAGTTGACTGAACGGTAGATTTAGCTGAAATCCGTGAGATTGGTTCGTTACAAATGAAATTTTCAGATGAAAAAAAATACACTAAATTATAAGAAGCTATTTGATACACGTTGAAAATAGATTTTTCAATAAAGAATGCAATGATTTTCTTTAAAAGATTATTATTTTTATTACAAATTTATTATACAATTCTATTAATTATATTAGAACCGTACGACCGAGAACGTAACAGCCGACAGCAGCACTCATTAAGCGCAGAACGTCACTCATTTCCACTGCAACCCGTCGCATGACTCACCTTCCTCTCCACCTTTATTGCATCGGCGGCCGGGGGCTAATTGCGCTCCGTGGATTTTCGGCGCTCGCGGTGAACTGCCCGCTCTGTGCGCAGCGGCGACACATTGTGTATACAGGCCTGCGCGAGAGGCGGACACGCCCTTCTCGTGTGTCGCGCGATACGAAGCTAACGGGTGTCGCGAAAATTCGAGCTTCGTTGTACGCGCGGCTCTGTCGCTGCTAGAGAGCTGCTCTGGCTTTCAAATTGCGAAGTGCAGTCGGAATTGTTTAATGGATACTTTATTTATGATACGTAGTGAAACTAATTTTAAGTCGTGAAATGAGAAATTTTAGGAATATAATTTATATTCGAAAAGGATCGTGCTAAAAAAAGTATGGAATTTTAATAATTGGTTATTCTGATGTCAGGTACGTTAACGGTGTAGTGTGCGTGAGCATAAAATTATTTTTGCAGATTTGGACTGCTTTTGCGCAGGGAGCTTTTAACATTTACTTGCAATTGATTGGCAAATCACACGCATTTAACATTTAAGTATTCAAATTATCGCGAACATATATACAGATGCAAGTTATAAAATTTAATATTCCATATATTAATCCTAAAATTTCAGCTAAAAAGTTTTGCAAAATAATTTTTAAACGAACCGAGCCTCGCCCATAATTTTAGTTACTGCAACTAATACCTGTCGACAATTCGCAGCCAGAAAACAGAAAAAGAGAGAGAGAGAGAGAGCGAAAGTGTTATCAGTTTAGATCTTGCCAGGTCTATCACAATGCACGCCGACTAGAAATTACGACAGGTGACGTGTGTCGCTTGAGATTTGACGTTTGACCGCTGACACAATAAACGATTTGTATGCAAATGCGTCACTTGCACCATGAGCCGACTATCGCGTCGTAATTCGCGACGTGTCGATTTATCAATATCTACCCTACGACATCAAGGATCGGTGCTCGGGATTTCGCGAAGCTCGTAATTTCTTGTTTGGGGACTATTTTGCATGTTTTACCTACTGTGTAGCAAAGTTTCATATCAAAAGAATGGTTTAGATGTATAATGGGATGCTTTTGGTAGGTTTGGTTAATAATGCATTAGATAATAATTTATAAATCAAAATTTTTCATAATTGTTAATCAGTTCTTTCTGAGGTGTATAATATCTAATCATTTTTCCCTTTTTTCTATAATTGCCAAAGCAGCAAAACAGAATAATGTTATAAGTGAGCAGTTAGCTTTAACTGAAATGATGAGTTTATTTTTTTAAATATAGCCAAGAAATTGGGAAAACTAGTCTTAAAATAGCTTCGGTCAAGTATATATTTTGAAAAATCTACCTTACATAAGCCCAGATAACAGAGCTCGCGGCAGCGCCGAAATTTCCCTAACAAAAACAAAATTATGAAAACCGCAGCTCGGCGCATTTAGACTGTTTTCCAAACCTATCCTTATAGCCTATCTTTCGTCAATATTTACAGAGCGGAAGGCGGTGCTCTCGGCGAGACGATAGCGGCAAAAACCCGCGAGAGAGCTTCGTTCAAAGGAGCACCGCGGCGGTATGCGCGCGCACCTCCGCTCAATTACCGAATTATGCAAACTAGGCGTGCATCGGCTATTCCAGGCGGCATTGTTTTTCGCTCCAGCCGCCTGTATGTGACCCTAAGCGTGCCAGTCCACGTGCGTCGCTACCGCCACCGCCGCCGCCGCCGCCGCTGTTACGCAACTCTAGTCACTCCCTCCTTCCGCCTCTCTCTCTCTCTCTCTCTCTCGCTCTATGTATTTTCCTAGCGCGCATATTGCTATTAGCTTGGCTTCGCTTCGCTGCAAAATATCTGACGCGTTTTCATGAGTTTTTCGACTGCGCGATGTTTCTGCTGGCGGCGATTTTAATTCAAGTGTAAGGATGGAAATTTTAGACTTTAGCAGGTAATACGTATTGGTATGAATTTTTCTATAAACTGGAAAAATTACATCAAATGGCGACTGACGCTCTTTAGTTTATTGAGAAAAGGAAAAATTCTAATTATGAAGTAAAATTTTACGATTGCAATTTGAAAATACTTTCTTATAGAACAATTTTTTCGATTAAGAAGTAATAACTATAGTTTATAAGATGGAACATTTACTTCATTGAAACTCATCTATAATATTTTCAGTGCACTTTCATCGACTTTTCAAATTACCCTAAGTTTTCGATCAAAAGGTAAATTTCCCTTTTCCCCGCCAAGCAATAAAAAGCAACATCCAGGTTGCAACGAAATTAGCTTGGCACTAGGCGACTCCCAGTCGAAATTCTCCGGCGTCCAGCGCGAACCGCGCGGTTTGCGCGCTCGACGGCTAACCGCGTATGTACGTGCATGTATGCGGACAGAGAGCAGGCCGCCTCTCTGTGTATAGCCTTCACCTCGATTCTCGGGCGTTTCCGCTCTTGGCCCGAACGCCGCCTGCCTCGCTTTTAGTCCGTCCTTTTAGGTCCCTTTTACGCGCGCATTTTTATTTCGACCGCTGTTTTGAACGAGATTCAGATCTGAAAATTCATGGGTTCGATACAGACAATTATTGTGACGAGTGGAATTGAAAAATTATGGTTGGCTATCGTGGAATAGGGCACATTATATTCGAATTTCGATCTAGTAGGAAGTGATCTCTGATTATTTAATTATATTTTATATTTTACATCTTGTTTTTGTTAATTATCTAATTTAAATTTTTTTATTTGTTATAGGTGAGTTGCAGCAATCGATTTTTAGCCTGTCAATGCAGTAAGTTTGAAGGAAAAATATATTAACAATATTAGTTATGATAGTAAATTTCGGGTAGAAGCCATAGCTAAAGATAAATTTCGTTCCTTAAATTAGAGCTTTAAACTTGAAAGAAATCGTTCGAACGATTATATTAATGAAAGTCAACAAAAGCCCATTTTCTCACTGTCGTAAGACCCTTGAGAGTTTGGCCCGACAATGAATTCCGACGTGTCGGTTCGTTGTCGGCGGGCATCTATGCATGCAGCAGCCGAAGAATCAGAGCAATATTCCTGCCCCGCGGTTCGCAGCGGCGGTGGCGGCGGCAACAGGCGAGTTTTGCGTATGCATGCACGCAAAAGTCTGCGAATTTTGCAGGCGCTCTCGCCGCGTTGGAAACGCGACGGCAACGACTGATATATTGACTGCGGCCAAGCACAATGCCACAATCTCCTGGCGGCTTACGCAATTCTAAGTGCACACTCGTGATTTAATTTTTAGGTTATGTAGATGATTCCTGTCTACTTACGATATCGTGGAGCTCGCCACGAATTAGCTCTTGGCAATATCTGGTTGTTACGTTCTCGAATCTGTAATCAAAAGCTTCTGATTAGTCTGATTAGTGGTAGAAACGTGAATCGATTTGTAATGATGAATATTTTTACAACTATTAAGAGAAATTATAAACTCGTTTTAGGATGATATCGCGATGTTGTGATATTATAATGGAGAATATTTGAAATTTAACGAGATACATTTTAGAAAAGTAGCTGTAATTAAGGGCATAAACGCGATATTTCATTTTCATACAGGAACGTTTTAATACAGGGATTTTAATACAGGGATCTGTTCAAAATTTTGCTAATTAATAACTACGCCAATTAACCAATTAATAACTATGCCAACTAACTAATTATTATCTACGCTATATATAATATGCCGATTTCAACCAACAGAATATCGGATATTATAGACATGTATAAAACTAAAGTTGAAATAGAAAAATCTTCTAACTTCCCTCTAAAGTAGAATAAGTGAAAATTCACTTATTCGAAGTGCATACGCACTTATTCGCCATGTCAAAAGCCTTCCACGTGTAATAAGTGAATAGTCATTTATTGTATAAGTGAAAAAAGTGTACTTATTGAATAAGTCAATATTGTTACTTAATACTGAAGCACAATACACCCTTCCTTAAAAAATTGATGGGCTGGAAAGTGAAGTCAGTTTATTCTTGATGTGATTGGCTGATCAGTTTATTCGTGATCTGATTGGCGGAAAAATCGTAACCTCAAAAAAAGAAAATAGTACGCGCGAAGCGCGTTCGATTTCACTAGTACATATAAAATGTTGTTCAGAAACCGAAGAGTTGATTGTTTAAACGGAGCAGTGTTTTACTTTTTAAATTGTAATATATAATGATTTTTGCTGCCTTTTGTTTTTGTTGACGAGATGCTTTTTTGTATGTAGTGTAAAAAATTTGAGCTGCGTTTCTACTTTTGTAGCATAGAATACTTTAAAAAGATTGCTGAGGTGGTTAATAGTCATTGATAAAAATGCGATTTAAAATCCAGGGCGGCACTGCTCGAGAATCCCGGAGGAAATAAAATTCGGAACAGTTAAGTTTATAGAGCGGTTGGCAGCCGTGAGACCGGCTTTTGACGTGTCCAGCTAGCGGCTGGCGTGCGCGCAGGCGATTCCTAGCTGCTCTCTCGTTGGCGGCGCGTGCATCCACCAGCAGCACCAGCAACAGCAGAGCATATAGCGGCAGCCCCCATATTCTAGTGTGAGAAAAAGACCTGACGGAGCGCGGCGAAAGAGGTGGCGGTCCAGTCTGCTCGCTTACGTGTCGCTCGTGGCGTGTGCGACGACCCCGGCCAGGTAGTAGCCAGCTTGCGCGCCTCATGGATATCTAGGCAGACAGCTGAGAGAAAGAGCCTGATCAGAGAAGCCAACCCCCGTTAAAGGATGATGCGCTCCGGGCCCACCAAGACTCCCCCGACGTTTACCTCGGCCTCGCCTACCAAGTCCAAGAAGGTCCTCTTCCCCGACAAGAAGCCCGCAGCCAAGCAGGTCAAATCCTCGACTATGACCAACGCCGCCGGCCTGAACTCCCTCATCACTTTCACGGTTCTCCTACTTGCCTGGATCTCCGGCTTCGCCTCCAGGCTTTTTGCCGTCATCCGCTTCGAGAGCATCATTCACGAGTTCGACCCATGGTACGAAAGCTCTCTCGCTGTTACCTGTACTTTATATCTCGTCTTATCACGATGTATAATGTTTCCATTAACGTGGCATTTCGCGTCGAGATTTCAACTCGGTTTCTCTTTTTTAATCTTATAATACAAATAATATATATTTCTTGAGAAATGAAATGTGGAATTAGACTGGACAGGCTGCTCTCATTTTTTATGCCAAAATTATCAATGGAAATTTAAAGCTGTTTATTTTACAAATACATACTTGAGAGCTATAGCTATACTTTTTTCATTTTAATTAGGTGCTTTGATATTTTACAAAAAAATGTTTTTTAAGTATTTTTTTAAAAAAATCATTCAAATATGTAAATAGTAACAAATGTGCATGCTTGATATGTGATTTTGTTATCTATGTATATTGATACTTTGTTTAATTGCAGGTTCAATTACAGAGCCACAGCATATATGGTGCAACATGTTTTCTACAATTTCTTAAATTGGTTTGATGAAAGAGCATGGTATCCCCTTGGACGTATTGTTGGAGGAACTGTATATCCAGGATTAATGATTACTTCAGGATCTATACACTACATCCTTCACTCTTTGAATATACCGATTCATATAAGAGATATTTGTGTTTTCTTGGCACCAATATTCAGTGGACTTACAGCTATATCAACTTATTTTCTAACAAAAGAATTATGGAGTGCAGGTGCTGGATTGTTTGCTGCCTGCTTCATCGCTATTGTTCCTGGTTACATTTCAAGATCGGTGGCTGGTAGTTATGATAATGAAGGCATTGCCATATTTGCACTACAGTTCACTTACTACCTCTGGGTTAAGTCTGTCAAGTCTGGCTCAATTTTCTGGGCTTCTATGACTGCCCTCTCCTACTTTTATATGGTCTCTGCTTGGGGAGGATATGTTTTCATAATTAACTTAATACCTCTGCACGTATTTGTGTTGCTACTCATGAATCGTTTTAGTCAACGTCTTTTTACAAGTTACACCACATTTTACATTTTGGGACTTTTGTTCAGTATGCAAATCCCATTTGTTGGCTTTCAACCAATTCGAACATCTGAACACATGGCTGCTGGTGGTGTATTTTGTTTGTTAATTCTAGTTGGTACATTAAAGTGAGTTGAAATTTTACTTACTAAGTAAATTAAAAATAATTTTAAAATGAGAAAATTAAGCAATCTTGATAAATTGCATTTGAAAACTAAAAACTTAATAATAATAATAATTAATAATTAATAATAGTCATCTTTAATATGTATTTTCAAGCATGATATCAGTATATATGTATCTACCATATATTTTATTCAATAATAAGACTGATGTATTTCTTGTTTTAATATTTGTACTTTAATTGATGAAGATACAAATTAATATATCATTTTTTTATGTTTATAGGTATCTTAGAACGTTTATGACAAAATCTGAAATGAAATACTTTGGTGGGGTAGTAGTTGCAATTGCTGTTGTTTTCTTGTTCATTTTAATTGGCCTTACTTATGCTGGTTTTGTGGCCCCATGGAGTGGTAGATTCTACTCTCTTTGGGATACAGGCTATGCTAAAGTACATATTCCTATTATTGCATCTGTATCAGAACATCAACCAACAACTTGGTTCAGCTTTTTCTTCGATTTACATATTCTTGTTACAACATTTCCAGTTGGGCTTTGGTATTGCATTAAACATATCAACGATGAACGTGTTTTTGGTAATAAATGACTGGTTTCTAAAAATTTAATGACTATCTAATATGAATTTATTAATTTCTTTAAATTTGTTAACAGTCGTTCTGTATGCAATCAGTGCTGTTTACTTTGCTGGCGTCATGGTACGTCTGATGCTGACCTTAACACCTGTAGTTTGCATGCTTGCTGGAATCGCATTCAGCGGTTTGCTAGAACTTTTCCTTAAAGAAGAAGATCAAAATGAAGGTGCGGTAAGTCAGAACGTGAGCGAAGAGGAAAGCGAAGAGGAGCAAGAGAGAAGCCCCGGACGCGCACTGTATGACAAAGCTGGAAAATTGAGGAGAATGAAACACGAGAAGCCCAAGGGTAACGGGGGTGGTCTCGGTGCTAATCTTCGAAGCGGAGTGGTGCTTTTTGTACTTATGTTGCTGATGATGTTTACGGTGCATTGTACTTGGGTAACGAGCAACGCTTACTCTAGCCCATCTATTGTTTTGGCATCTTATAGTAATGATGGTGGGAGGGCAATCCTTGATGATTTTCGAGAGGCTTACTATTGGCTGGCTCAAAATACTCCTTCTGATGCCAGAGTCATGAGCTGGTGGGATTATGGATATCAAATAGCTGGAATGGCTAATAGGTAAATTCTATTACTTTAAAAAATTGGAATCAGTTTTTTGCGAAAAAAAATTATGCTGTTCTCTTTAATTATTAAAGTTTATTATTAACATACAATTAAAAAATTTATTCTTTTAGGACAACTCTTGTAGACAACAATACTTGGAATAATTCTCATATTGCTCTGGTTGGTAAAGCAATGAGTTCAAACGAAAGCGCAGCTTATGAAATTATGACGTCTCTTGACGTTGATTACGTACTAGTCATATTTGGTGGTATGATCGGTTATTCTGGTGATGACATTAACAAATTCCTTTGGATGGTTAGAATTGCTGAAGGTGAACATCCTCAAGACATTCGAGAGAGCGATTACTTTTCTGAAAAAGGAGAGTTCCGCGTGGATTCGGAAGCGTCACCGACCCTTTTAAACTCACTTATGTACAAACTTTGTTATTATCGATTTGGGGAGGTCAAGATTGATTATCGTTCACCATCTGGTTATGATCGAACGCGTAGTGCTGAAATCGGTAATAAGAATTTCCAACTTACATATTTAGAAGAGGCCTACACTACAGAACATTGGCTCGTAAGAGTGTACAGGTAGAAAATTAAAAAATTTTTAACACTAAATTAATTTTTTTAGTTTACATTTTGGTAGTTGAATTTCGTTTGCGTTTTCTTTGTTTTATTACAAACAATCTCAAAATGATATTTAGTAATCGCCTTTTATTTTCTATTCAGGGTGAAAAAGCCAAATGAGTTTAATCGACCAACAATACCAGTATCGAAACGCATAATTCCTCGACAAACGAGTTCATACATCAGCAGAAAGGTGAGTATTTAGTTTTAAGAAGCGATTTGAAAAAAAGACTAAAATGGTCTTTCGTATCGTTTCGTTTTTTTGCAAAGCAAAGTAGACCTGAAAGTGTCGTTTAAAGATTTGGGGGCGTCATTGAATTTTTTTCAGACTGCAAGGAAAAAAAAGGGATTCATCAAGGGACGGCCGACTGTCATTAAAGGTCAAAAACCTCAAAGGAAGTCATCATCAACGTAACATAAACAACATTCCGCTGTAAAGTTAAAGAGTGATTTTTTCTAATTAAAAGAACACCACCGTCCCTCGGATCTCCATATTATTGTTCTCTTCATTGAGCACTTTGCAATTGTGGAGAAAATGTTTTCATATAAAGTACACTGACACCTACCTATTTATTTCTCTGAAGCAAAAACTTAGTTAATACATAATCAAAATAAAAAGAAAATTCTCTCCTTATTTGTCATAAACAGATTTGTAAATGAATGAGGTAGGAGAGCGTTCATGTTTTATACAGTCATACATTTTCAAAATGCATAGAGAATATTTTTACAAAACTCATTTGGACGTGTAAACAGATAGTGGGAAGATTTGTTAATGAAATTTGTTTTTAAAGTTTATAATGATTTTCAATGATTCACAAATACTGTTATTAAATATTGCACATACTGCTTCAAGAATAACATTCTATAAATTTATATAATTATTTGTCAATTAATTGAATGAGATTTATATACTTCAATTAAAATTTAATATGTAATAGATTAAATAAACTCTAGATTACGAAGCTTCTATGAACTAAATATTTGCATTAAAAAAATAAGCAATGCACTCAAAGTCTGATTTAAAATTATAATTAAATTACTATTTTAAGTAATTAATTTTTTATTAAAATGAATTCTCAAAGTACTGCTATACAGTGAGTGTAAAAATGAACCGATATTTGTAAATGCGAGAATAATTAGCAATGATTTTTCTGAAACTCTACCGATTAAGCCTTTCGAAGGCTTGTACGTGTGTCTTGTGTACACAGTTTGTTGTATAGAGTCTTGTTATGAGATAAACATTTGAAGTAACAATTTTGATTGTGTAATGTTTTTACCTGCCATTCCTTCCCAAAATAAAAAATTGACAAAACATGAAGTTAAATAATTTTAGTTGTTTACATGTTCCAATCAAATGATAATATATTTTGCAAAAGTTAATTTAAAGTTGTAACGTAACTATTAATAATTTATTAAACTTTTAAAACTAAATAAAATGAAAGTAATTTTTAATAAATTAAATTTTTAATTACGTAAGTGTTAAAACTGTCAATGGAAATTAAATATTCTTATCGTAATCTACCACTATTTTACGATTCAGAGAACATTTAGTTAAAAACGCCTATTGACTATTTAAATTCATAAATTAAGTCATAAAAATTTTGATTATGTTCAATCTATCCAAAATTAATTTTTTTTCATCATTTATTATGAATTTTATAGTACACAAATTGCTTTACTTTTTTCCTTTCAGAAATCGTGAAGTTTTCTCAAAATTATTAAATTGGTTCTGAGACGGTGGTTAATTCATGTTTCAAATATAACAAGTATGTGTATCTCTTTTTTAATTTTTACTGGGTACTTCAGATTGCTACTATGAAATTTGATAAGATAAATTTTTAATTATTCACAAGACCTTATTAGATAATGTTTAATGTTGAATCTACTATCAAGGATATAAACGAAAATAAAATAAAGCATTTTTACTTTGAACATAAGCTGTATGTAATTGAAATTAATAAGTAATTAATATCGGAAGGTAGATTTGAAATTTAAACGTATTTGTACAAATATAATAATCGAAATATTTTATTTTTTGATAAATGACAGTAAAATTTCTGTATTTAAAAAATTGTTGCAGAAACATTAGAAGGAATTTAAAAATAAATTACTAGACAGTTTCCATTAAAAATAAATATTTATTGTACTTCAATTCGCAGCGTTTTCAATACTTTCTTTTTTCAGTATTGCATTCTTCATTTGCAGTCACTCACGCTGCAGGGCATTCTGCTTGAAAAGAACAGCATTTGATCTTCTGATCGGTAACGTCTCTGGAGGACTTTAATCAACGTAAGGGTTTCACCCCTCGCTTATCAAGTATCAGCCAGGATTTTGAATTCATCTCATGAAAATCGTGGGTCCGATGGCCTCGTTCATCCAGGTTGCCACCTAACATGAAAAGCTTGTATGAGAAAATAATCATTCAAAAGCATCGTTCATTATCTCCTTACGTGCTAATGTTACTTAACGGATACGAACATGTTAGATTCAGAAAAAAATTGAATCTTAGAACCTACGGCGAAAAAAAGAAAAAGCGTCTATCCGGTGACTATGATTCAAAGAATTAGTGTATATAACATACAAATCGCACAAACCATTGAGACATACTTCATGATTGATTTCGTTAATGTTAAAAAAACCACCATTGCACGTTCGAAAACCGACCTAGACATGTCCAATTACAAGATTGTCATGAAAATATTATTGTCGAAAATTTTTAACGGACGCAATACTGTCAGCATACTTGACTGTTTTTTCGAAAGGTTTTTTCTAGTAAACTTATAGATAAATTTTCTATGGGACGCAAGCGAAAATTAAAGGATTTACAAGGATTTTTGATCGCCTCGCGTGACGATGCAGGAAAATTAAAAAAGAAGAAATAGAATATAATTGAATCCCGTAAGCGCTTTTAGGCGAAGATTTTGTTGAAATTGCAGACCTTTTTTCGGAAAAGACGCATAATCGCTAAAAAGTGTGTTCAATTTCGATCCATGTACGAGAAGACGAACGGTATTTGATTTCGAATTTCTAAATGAGGCATGCCAGGGAATGTAATTTTTCTTTCTTCATGATGAAGTCTGTCCATGTCTCACTCCCAAATATTCTTTGCAATTACGTTTTAAAATTATTTTTGTATTTAGCTCTTGCAGAATTATCTTCAAATTGATTTTACTTGCACAATGCAGTAAAAAAATAAATAAAAATAAAAAAATAAACGAAAATAAATAAATAAATAAATAAATAAATGATGACATTTTAAACTGACTGACATCAAAATAAAAGAAGGCTTCTGATCAGAAATTTACAAATATAATATTTGTAGTTTTTGGTTGTTATTCATGTATCCAAATTAACCGTTTATAATAGATAATAGTAATCTTTTCCTGATGAATTTGATGGACATGTTTTCAAAATAAAAAAATATTACGTCTTAGAAAAATAATTATAAACGATGATCAAATATTTATGTCTCCTACAAGATTTTATCTGTTTTGATAACGGATACTACTACGATTTATATTTATATACGAATTAAAGTGAAAGTTTTATGTTCTTATTGTAAATTTCTGTTCAAAAAGTAAAAGAAAATAATTTATAACGAAAACAATGATGAAAGTGTCTTTGCACATTCTTTCTCAGAATAAATGTGCTAAAGAGTAAATAATCCACTTATGAGACGTTGACTGTAACAGCTATAGTATTGTAAAGGACGCACGCGTTCTTTTTTTTTGTTTGATAAACATACCTTTTCAAATCGCTAAGCCGCTGTGGCGCAAACGCATTCGGATCGCAGCTTCGCATCTCTCTTTTCTCTCTTTAAAACAATACCGCACGCTTTGGCGGACAGAGTTTTTGCGGTGATTATACTCTCTCTTCTCTATATATAAGAGTGAAGTTCGGATACGACGCCGCCAAGATGAATTATTTGCGCTAGGTGACGCTGAATTTTCTCTCTCGCTTCGCATTTTCGCACGTTTTTTTTTCTTTTTTTTTTTGACGAGAGACGAACGACGGAGCGCAGATTTATCTTGAAAATATTCGCTACGCGAAAGTGCAGTTTATGCGTAACAATGATGAGTTACCCACGATGACACCACCCTTTTGCAATTTAGATTTTTCTCTTCCTCGCCAACAGTTATGTATCCCAACAATTCCGCTTGCGTTTATTCGAAAGTAATTTCAGTTTTGAAAAAGAAATTTTAATTTTAGACTTACTACTTTTCTATTAAATCTATCGAAAACTAGAGTAAAAATGTATAACTAATATTTATCACAGTAACAGAATATTGGATTTTTTTTTAAATAACATTTCGAAACAGCATGTTATGATCATTTAATTTCTTTTAATTTTAATAAAAAGATGGATTATAGAATTATTTCTTACATAATAGGATAAGAAATACATTAAATTAATAGTTATTAAAAAATAAATATAAACAAAATGCACACACGAACAAAAGGTTCTACACAGTAATATTTAAAATTAAATAATTTCAAAAATTCTTATTCTATAAATTGTAATATTAAAGTAGTTTAATGAAAAAATGAAAAAGGATTTTAGTAGGGATTGAATTAATGGTATGGATATCGTCTTTAAACAAGTTTCATTTAGTTATTATTTTAAAAACACGGCTTTAAGATATAAAATACATATTTATTCACCAATAGGGTAAGGAATGATTAGATTAATTTATTGAAACTAAAAGATACACGGTTATTTAATGAAAGCAGCTTTAAGCATTTCCTCTCGTTTTATTCATGAATATTTTTAAAACACTTTTTAACTGTTCTTACATATATAAAAAAAGAAAAATGAAAATTATACATCACAACTCTAAATAAATCACTAATTAAGTTCATATTAATATCAGGTAACACTAAACTAGGAAGAAATAACTGAACTTCTTTACTTTCTGATTATAGCCTAAGTTATAAGGTACGTGTATTCCTAAATTTGCAAGATAAAGTCTTGCACTTTACAGCTCGTTTTAGACCATTACGTTTACGTTTACCGAAACGAATGCTTACATTTGCTTTCCTTTTTTTGAATGTATACAATGGATGCGTGTGTTGTCAAGTAGATTTTTTGACAAAAATCAACAGTATAAAAATGTTAAATTTCTATTACAATTCTTAGTTGTCGAATGGCTTCTGTACTCGTCCAGATCCCGTTCCTGCATGGGCTCTCGAATTCTCTTTACAAAGTTTCCAATTATTCTTTCGAATAGTTTGTTCTCTTTTTTCAGATCCACACTATACCTTGATCTAGTTTAAATTCGGTCTTTCAGCTTCGTTTACATACACTTTTTTATTTTAAATTTTTATAATCTAGGAATATAATTTATATGTATACACGAATGAAACTGTTATTCTCGGTAAGTGGACTGAGTTCGAGAGGGGTGTTATGTGTAGACATACATTCGCGCACTTTATAACCGTCTTATTTGCACTGACAAATTAGTATTTGCCTGTTTGCGTGTGTGTTATTATTCGCTTTGATTAGGTACTTTCGATTATTTAGTACCTCGGTGGCATCGCGTCTGCCGGGCCTGGGAAGCTAAAAGTTTAAAAAAATCAGAAATCGCAGGATTAATCGTTTCAAATTATTCTTTTTTATTTTACAGCGCAGCTTAAAGTATAAGATGTAACTTAATTTCTAAATTATTATTTTATCGTATCGCGCAGAACGGATTTATCGAAGTAATTTTACAGAGAATCGTAGAATATGTCAATGATGAAACTGTGTAGTGACATTCGTTTTTAAACATTTTTAAATCATTATTTTATGAACTTCATTCCAGAGTAAATTGATTTGCTTTTAATGATAAAAGATAAATATTTGAGCCATTTTAAATTTAATAATTTTATAGATTAAATAAATAATGAAACTCACTACACAGTACATTTAGATGAAATACACAAGCACATGTAAATACTAAAATTAATAGAAAAAGAAATGCCCAGTGCAAGATGGAAAGATGCAATTTGTGTCACGTCAAAATTTTCGTTTTTGCTCGTTTTACCAAAAATTGCTAGAAAATGCAGCAACTTCGAAATGTTTTAATAATATTTGATGAATTTCTACAGCTTTTTTGCTTCTATAAGCAGAAGTTATAAAGAAATAAGTAAAACATGGAACAATACGAATCTACGTTTTTTTATGTCGCTTTGCATCATGCTTTCGTGATCGCTAAAAAGTCGTCGCATTCGCAAAGTACAAAGTTTCGCGTTAGTCAGATCGCAACCAATATATATATATATATATATATATTTTTTTTTTCAAATAACGCGCGCTCACGTTGTACGCACATCGAGTCTAAAAATTTATGATCTGATGGAAACATTAAGATAACTCTTATTATTTAACAAATATACAAAATAACATATTAAAAAACAGTGAATGCAAAAATTGGAGTAATAATTTGATATCAAGTTTTGTTTAATGGTTCCACAGAATAGAAACTGGTTACATCTTACACTTTTACACAGTATAATTTTTAGTGTCGCTCTGCGCCTTTTGAATTTATAATCTACGCTTATTCGGTGTTAAACGGTTCGGAGAATGATAAAAGCGACGAAACGCAAAAGAACGAGAGCGCAAGGTCTTTACTTAGCTCAATGTTCCTTTTCGCATTCTGCTATTTTTTCGATATTTTGCTATGTATCAACCGCCATAACTTAATTTTAAAAATGTAAATTAAAAAAGGTTACTTACCGACCACCTCCACGTGGAGGGCCGTACGGATCTGCTCTCTCGTATCCTTCTGTGTATCTATAAAGAAAATGAAAACGTGATGGTTATTTTTAATAATGTATCATTTTTGTCAGCAATTTTAAAATATGCAAGAAAACCGTGCAGCAGTGATTTATTCTTTGTCACCCAAATGTTTCTCGAGATAACATAAGGTGCTAATTCGTAACCCTTTTAACCAGATACAAATTATATAACTTTATATAGAATGTAAATTTAATTGTCTACTTTTTATGACCACCAGCAACTTACATAGTTAGACTTTGTTTTAGAGTAGATAACACAAATAGGATAAGTGTGAAAAGAAAATAGTGATTTTTAAACCGAAACAATCTGTAAGATTGTTAAGATTTATATGGAAATGATAAAAATATAATTTATCTATACACATAAAACTGTTTAAATGAATCATAAAAAAGCATGATAATAAAAAAGTTTTAAATTAAAATCTTAATACCAGCTTCTATTACTTCATGCCACTAAAAAAAATAATATAAGAGTTAATGGAAAGCAAACTTATAATAAATTCAAGCAACAAAATTTTGTTAATACAAGCAATGTATATAAGAGAAGCAGAAAAAAGGAAGCAAAAACGCAAACTTAAACCCTGCAACTCTTTAACACTAAAATTCATATAATCTCATATATATATGAATATGTTAAACTATTCTTAGTTAATATTATTCCAATATTAAAAAGAATAAATAACATAATTAGGTTTTAAAGAGTTTAAGCAAAGTGCAAAATTAGAGGCTAGATAAACGCACCCTCCAACTTGATATCCACCACTGGGAACAGTTCCTCCAGCTCTTCGGCTGAACATGTCTGCTTGTGGTCCAGGACCAGCGTTATAGCTAGGTCCACCAGTACTGTAGCTCGGTGCTCCACTCATTGGTCTATTTAACATTAAATTTTACTTTATTCTTCATGTCTTTTCTTTAAATCAAAGCTAGATTCAATTAATTACTACACAGCAGTAAAGAAAAGTTTAGGTTCAAAATTCAAGTTTTTACTCAAAAACATTTGAAAAAATTTGATTTAATTTAAATAAAACCTTAAAACTTTACTCTATGCTCATTGTTGTAGTAATAATCAACTTTAGCTCGGGAGTACCAAGCTACAAAACTGTATTTTCTAATTTATTTTGTAAATTGCTGCGATACTTTTTTATTCAGATGACGATAAAATAGAGACAATTATAATGTACTTAAAAGATATAAAAAGTAGTGGTGAAAGAATTTAAGAAAAATAGGCAACACAGAATAAATTAGTTTTTATAATCAATTAAAGAAAAAGATGTAAGAGACATTATTTATATATAATATCAAATTTTAAAAAGTCTAATACTGATATTTAAATTTAAAAATAAATGCTGTCTCAGTTTTTAATAAATAAAGAAAATAAGTGATAATTACATTTAAATATTAAATTAAGTATGTTATTGATTTGTATCTTTTGAAAACGACCACACTTATAGAACTGAAAAGTATGGTGGCTGTTCCAGATAGCTCTTGAATGCTTGCTCTTGCTCAAATTTTATACACTACCTATTGAGAAGAATTTCTTTTGGAATATTTACGAAATAAGTTCGCTGGATTTGTAATTTTGTATTTACATCATTTATGCAGACACACTTGAACACGTCCAACTTTGGTATTTTGTAATGTTTGAAAGAACATTCTTCATAGATAATACATAAATATCTGTATTTTAATAAAAGTATAAAATACAAATTTGATGAGCTTAAATATAACTATTTTTTTTTTAAATAAAATTAAAAATAATCATGCCCGCGGTGCAAGTTTAAAAATACCAACTTTATATATGAAAATAATTGTTCATAATTAATTAAATTCTTTACCTAAATATTGAGTAAAGCATAAATTCTAGCACTTACCCAACTTCGCCGTAGCCAGCACCATAACCACCTGCAGCAACACCGCCACTGCCGTTCCTCATTGGTCCAGCTGCTGTGCGATCGTAATCTGCACGTGGTGCATAAGCATCGGCTCTACCGGCTGCAAAGTTGTCGGTACGTCCGTAGTCAACGGGACCTGGCGCTGCTCTGTTGAAATCACCGGCCATACCACCACCAGCTACAGAGTAGTCACACACTGTTGAAAAAATCAATTATTAATTAAATATTAATTAAAGTAATAAACAAAAAATTTATTTTCAAATTTAATTTAATTATTTTATCGATTTGATTGTCTCTGATGAAACCGACCATACTTATAGTGTTGGAAAAGCATGGTGTCTGTTCAAGATTTTTGCTCTAGCTCAATTTTTTTTTCTTTTGAAAAAGTCATTATCATGTTACTTATGCATAAAATGTTAGACTATTGAGCGAAAAATTTTTTTGCTCTATTTTACAAATTATTTTTAATGGACGTAAAACTGGATTGTTAGCTACTGGAAAATCAATTCTTACTTGGGAAATCTCCTCGATTTCCATAATCTGTCCGTGCTCCAAAATCAGCTTGCCTACCATAATCGGTTCTGCCGTAGTCTACAGCCCCAGTGGGCCCGTATCCACCAACAGCACCTCCAGCTGGTCCATAACCGCCCATTGGCGCCGTTGATGTGTAGCCCATGGCTGCACCACCAACGTTCTGTCCGTATCCGCCTCGGTCATTGTAACCACCGCTGAAGTCACCCCTACCGCCAAAGTCGCCACCGCCACGGTTGTAGTCCTGGTAACCGCCGCCGCCAGCAGCCGATCCGTCATAGCCGACATTGTGAATAGGCAATACTGTTGTACGAAGAGTAAGTAGATCCGAGAAACAAGAAAAAAGAGGATCCTTCATTGCTTTTTGACCGCTTAACACTTAGGAGAGAGGCAGTTAGGTTTTCGAATTTATTGAAAAGCCCCTAACTATCGTCTCGCTTTCAATTGAAAAAGTTACGTTCATTTACTTTAACTTGAAAAACTAGAAATTTTCAAAACAGAATTTTTAAGACGAACGAAATTCTGTATGACCAAACGTTGATACAGATTATTACTCGAGCTTAAACGTTTGTAAATATGAATGAATTTATTAACTTCTAAGATACTAGTATCTTTTAACTTTACATTATGAAATAATAAAAGCGATGAATAGCATTTTAGTTAACAGCTTTTTTGAAATTGTATTAGTTCGTAAGTAAAAAATATGTTTAGTTTAAGAGTGAGGTAAGGTGTATGTGATAAGAAAAAAGTAATTGCATAGTAATGATTAAAAAGCTAGACTGATTATCAAAAACATGCAGTCAGTAGAAATACTATTTGTAAGAATTGGACATTTTGTATATCTTTTTTGATGAATATTAATTAACTTATAGTGAATAAATGTTACATGATGTGTTGATGTTTAAAGTATGTCTGAAAAATATATATAACTTGAGTAGAAATTAATAAAGCAAATTGAAGCATTTAAAAGCAGAATATATGATCTCAGAAAAGAAAAGAAAAAATAAATTGCATTAATTTGAATTCTTATAGTTAAAAGCATCTAAATATATACGTAAAATATACAATGGTAAAATTATGATTATTAAATGCTGCTAATGCATCATGCTATTATCTTTTAATGAAAGCACAATAAATTATAATCAATTACATATACGAATATGAATAAAAGTGCATGATAATGAATTTTATTATGATGAATAGTGCATAATGGTGAAATTAAATAATTTAAAATTAGAAAAATTATATACACAGAGGAAACATTTTAACTTTTTTTTTTTTTTTGTTTCATAATCTAATCTAAGCGTGAATTTTCTAAATTAAAGTTAATATCAGAAAATGTAGATGATGAATTATATGTAGAAAAAATATGAAATTGCCTAGTAAATATTTTTAATTAATTTAAAAATTCCTTTCCTCTATGCATACACTTACTTAAAGAATTTTTGAGTTGCAAAATGTTAGTTTAAAAAGTACAAACGCTTAAACATGGGGTAATAATCGTAAACTCGACAAGTAAAAGCTAGTTTTGCACGGACAAATTCATACGGACAAGAGAAAAAAAGTTTAATCTTTTCAATTCAAGATCATCAATTCAGAAAAAATCCATTTAATTTTTCATCTTCTTTCAGAAGTTACGAACGACGCGGTGTATTTCAACAAACCTCTCCTGTCGTTATACGGACCGGGACGAGTATCGCGGCCTCCATCTCGTCCTCCTCTGCCGCCTCGCATAGGGCCGCCGCGTCTGTCATCTCGGCGTCCCCTCGACTTGCCGGTGGACTGCTCGACGTTGATGGTTGCCCCTTTGAAGACGGTGTTGTGGAGGGCCTTGATCGCCTCGGCTGCGTCTTCCTCGCGGGCCATGTGCACGAAGCCATAGCGATTCATCACGTCGCACTCCGTCACCTCGCCGAAGCGCAGGAACAGGTGGCGCAGCTCGTCACTCCGGCAATTCTCTGGCAGCCGACCGACGAAGATTTTCGTCTTCCTCTGCAAAATCGACGCAAATTCATCAGTAAGCTTACTCTTGTTAATTTTGTTTTAGATTCACGAAGCAGTTACTTTAGATTTTACTGTCTCTAACGAAATCGACCATACTTATAGGGTTGGAAAAGCATGGTGTCTGTTCAATATCTTTGCTTTTGCTCAATTGTACCAGAAGGGTTATTTACATATTATTTGTACATAAAATGTAGGATTAATGAGCTGTAAAATACTTTAGAAGTTGATGATTTAAAAGATCAAGATGCAACAATTAAAAACATTAAAAAAAAAATTAAAAAGCATTGTTTAGTTAAATAAATACTTAATTAAATGTATGTTAGAAAATATGATAGGTTTTTTTAAGTAAAAAAAATTCTTACCGGCGAGCTAGGAGAAACCATCTTCTGGAAAAAAATAATATTTATGTATGAGAATAAAATCTAATTTAGAATTTTAACTTTATAAATCATACTTCTATAAAAGTAGAATTAAAAGTAGAATTAACTGTTGTTGATTTAACTATATTTTATACTTTAGATGTTTGAATAATGTTAATTTAGTTGGAAATTTATAGTTTTCAGATATTTTTTTTTTAAATGACTACGTTTACGATCTAACTATGGTAGTTATTCCAAATTACTTTTGATTGCTGAATCTACAAAATAAGCAAACACTATATGTATTTTTATATTTACATAGCATAAACAGTCAAACACAGAATATGTGCAATATTAATATTTGGAGGTACGATGAAAACTAATTCTTACAAGCAATTTAACTTTTTTCATTTTAATAAAAGCATGGTAAATTGTTTATAAAATTATCTAATTGTTTTAAACATTAAATATTCGTATTAACATAAATTTGTTATCTAAAGCATAAAACAAATATTGGAAAATTATTACCCATATTACAAATTAAAAGTTAGCTTGATAATTATTAAATTGCTCGGTTTTGCTTGTCTGTTATTTTACCGATACGACGCAACTCGCGTACTATGTATATCAAAATTTTTTCCGAGACCTGGAGAGCCCTCTAAAGGTGAAACTAACCTCCCGATTCCCGAAGGGAAAACCACTCTGTCACGTCTTTCTAGGGTAGGGATATTTTTAAGAAAATACGCGGACTTACTATACTGTTTTTGATATTCAATGTTTTGCCCATAGCAAATAAAAAAAAAATCTAGTTTTTACATCCTACTTTGTATATCCACATCTTCTAAAATTTGATAATTACAACTGTAAAAATGCAATTTAATTTTTTTTTTTAATTATATTGCCACGTAAAATAAAAAGCAAAATTATATTATTCTAGATTTACGAAGATCTACGTGTCTGAAGAATAATACATTCGTCTAAACATGCGTTGCTTCTATGGGTCAAGTTATCCTTAATTTTGGAAATATAAAAAAAATATAGCAAAGCTTGTAATAGAATCTATAATAAGAATTAATAACAAATTTCTTTGCTTTACTATTACGCAAAAGTGGCAAATGACTCTTACATCATTATTTCTAGGAAGTCAACTATTGATTTTATAATTCGCGAGAAACTGCGGAAAAGTAAGTTAAAAAAAATCGATCGCCGACATCTAAAAGCGCAGCGACTACAAAATGTTTATTTTTAAACCATATCGGCAAACAATCATGACTCTGAACAAGCAAAGAAGCCAGGACACTGAAGAAAGTTCGAATCGCGAGTAACTTCAATAACCCTCTACAACAATCTTTCTATCCGTTCCCTAACGACAAATCTATAAAAACCAAAACAAAGTATCTTACCAAATTATTCATTTTGGAATTGATTGGAAAGTGCAGGTACGATGCTTAAATCCCCAAACTTCTGGTTGAGTACTGCTTGCTTGATCTTCCTTTAGGCGCGTGAGTCAGGCCTTGAGGGGTAGAGAAACAGAATAAGAGTAAGAAGCGACGCTAGCACAACATTCACGTATACGTGACGCGCGGGACTCGGATCGGAGTGGGAGAACGAGGGAGAGGTAAGCAAAAAAAAAAGGAGAGCGTTGCGGCGTCGCACGTCGATAAACCGCCACCGCCACCTCCTTCACTCACTACTATCCATTAAATTATTTCTGTATGTATATACGTTAATCTCGTACGACTCTCGAACAAAGTCGTCGAACCGACAGGCGGAGATCGACGCGTCGTCAACGATCGAGGAAAAATGGCTCCGTTAATCGGCTTTGTGCTCTCTCTTTCTCTCTCACTCCCTTGTGCTATACGATTCACATTACGAACTTTTAGACATTGCAAGAAAAAAAGTAAAGTATCTTATTGCCTGGCTTGAGAATCAATATCGATTGTACTTACT
Organism: Ormyrus pomaceus; assembly: GCA_900474385.1. Taxonomy (NCBI): domain Eukaryota; kingdom Metazoa; phylum Arthropoda; class Insecta; order Hymenoptera; family Ormyridae; genus Ormyrus; species Ormyrus pomaceus. The sequence continues at coordinate 115,158 of UCOM01000169.1, forward strand.
GTTTGCCTAAGACCTGACTCCAAACTAAGGAAGTACTATTTTCGTTGAAGGGAGGTGAAGCGCGTACACCAAAGGCAGCACGCGCAAAAGAGAGAAATTGAGCGGCCTGCCGCTGCTGCTCTACCGCGCTAACCCTGAGCTGGACTATGGCGCCGCCGGAAGTCTCGCTTGAGAGAGCAAAGAAACATGCAGGATGCAGCAGCGGCTTAATTCGTATTGTGACCGGTCTCTTTGTCACTTCTCATGCTTGAATGCTTTTCTCCTGCTTTTGTCATTCTACAATATAAACTAACCATTCTAAAGTTAGTGAAGTTAATGATTCTTGAAACGAAGCCATTTTTCAAATTAAAAGGTTAAAAGGCATACAAATTTTCAATTATAAATATTTCGAAAGATTAACCCTGACATAACACTTGACGGTTTCTTCGCGAAATGAAAACATGCCTGGTCCAAACTCGAATACGCGCGCAGGCGCACCCAACGATTTGCGCGCCCAACTACGCAAGTCGGAAATTGCAAAAAGTTTTCCGTCCTCAGCCTCACGCCGGTCGGATGCTTAATGATCTAAGAATTAATTTCTTTTTCTTAGAGTTTTTTTTTAGATTAGAGCTAAATAGCTATAAAGAAATATCTAAACTTTATTATTTGCAGGTAGTGTACTTTTAAAGAAAGCCATACCAACGATAGTAGCGCCGGAACGCCGCGAATTAGTGACTGAAACTGTAAGCATTGGAGTCGATGTTGCATTGTTGCAGGGTTGTTGGACAAAATGCTCGATGACACCGAGTAGCTAATTTCAGGGCGTAGATAAACAGAAAGTATACCTATGTACATAATTCAATATATAGATATACTTCTTAGCTACTCGGTGTCATCGAGCATTTTGTCCAACAAC